>DWEJ01000924.1:0-14425 GCA_018245835.1 Mysoria sejanus stolli
GAATGCAGAACACTCCCACGTTTCACCGGTTACGTTTACGTCCCACTATGGAATAGGTGGTGAGTCTATTGCCATGCGTCGGGCACATATCCAGACTCCGAACCACTACTACAAAATCTAAATTAGAAATTTTTGTAGTGTTCGACCCGGGAATCGAACCTGGGACCTCCCGATCGGCAGTCGCACTTACAACCAACAAGACCAACGAGGCAGTCAAGACTAGAAAGACTAGAAGACCAGAAAAAAACTAAAAACTATTTGACTGTTAACCGTTGGGTCATGTTTGCCTTTGTTAATACAAGGAACTAAATCTCCACCATTCAGCCCTAACACAAAAAAAGAGAATTTTTAACTAAAATGAGAACGAAAATATTATGTCAAAAATCAAAAGACAGAAAAAGCAAAAACCACTACATATTACTGTACAGTAAGAGTAGTAGTACCTACATGTTTTCTCAGCAAGGACTGTAGGTAAGGCTTCGCTGTAAACTGGATAGTTACTTACAACAGGATAAAATGTCAACCATTTTCAATATTGGCTTACCATAGTTCAATAAATAACATGTTAAAATGGCAGACGCCGTAAAATACTTTTCGAACATTTTTTTTTTAAATTTTAAAATGTGTCTGCCGTGATGTTGCAACCTTTAAAATTGGCGGGCATAGTTATTTTTCAATTTTTTTAATACGTGAGTATCTTTCGCCATTTTTAGCCTTAGTCTCGATCGATCAAAAACAACTTGTCACACATAACGTATCTCATTTAGACTTTGCCATTATCCGAAATTATTTTTTTTTTTAATCTTCACGCCTGTAATCCCCGAAGAGGTAGGCAAAGGAATGCAGAACACTCCCACGTTTCACCGCATACCATTTTACGTCCCACTATGGAAGAGTAGGTGAGCCTAGGCACATATCCAGATTCCGAGCCACTATTAGAAAATCTAAATAACAAAAATTTTGTAGTGCCCGACCCAGTAATTGAATCCAGGACCTCCCGATCGGCAGTCGCACTTGCTACCAACACGACCAAAAAGTAAAAGTTTGAGCATTGATGTCTTTGGCAACTTTGTTTAGAATTTTCTGAGGTAGGTTTTGGAAAAAAAGGAAAAAGAAAAAAACTTTGAAAAGGCGATACGGAGTTCGCCGGGTCAGCTAGTATACTACTACTATTCTGCATAACCCCTTGTGTATGACAGCCGTGATATTACGTATTTTCTTATGTTTCATTCACTATAGCACTACAAGAGGCAATCCATCTACCAGAGGTATATTGAAAAAAAAAATACTAGTCATGGTAAGTGGTACGTATTAATAACTTAAAATTAGTTATTAGATTAATTACACCGGTTTATTTAATTAACACACATAATAGTAAACCAAGAAATAATAGTAAAGCCTAGTGGTTTGTAATTCGATCTCTCGCTCCGGAAGACTGAGTTCAAATCCTAGTGCGGACCTCTTTATAAAATATGGGATTTAAGTTTTAATAGCACTTCCTATAACGGTGAGGAAAACATCGTGAGGAAACCCGCACACTTTAAAGTTCTCAAAAAAAAATTGTTCTCTAAGGTGTGTAAACTTTGCCGACCCTCACTTGGCCAGCGTGGCAGACTATGGCCTTAACCCTCTCATTCTGAGAGGAGACCCATGTTCCAACAGTGGAATGATAGTAGGGTCGATATGGATATGGGTGTATGTATGTAGCGAGATATGAATTTTTCAATTGAAAGTTCCCGTCTAGACGTATGAAACTATATAAAAGTTCAAGTGAAATACGTATTTCAGAATCCCCTCTACAGACGAGTTTAGGTGTGGTCGAGCGGGTAGCGGGCGGAGGAGGGTGCGCCCGTACGTTTAATCAATACGGGTTCCCTCCAACCTCTAGCCCTTCTGGCGTGCGCGCGCATCTGCAAAAATCTATCCACTTGTTTCGCGCCAACAAACTTACTTCCACTTTTCAATTTCCTTTATTTCAGCAATCTTTTTTAATATTGCTAGTAAAATAATTATTGACTAAAAGAAATCATTTACTCCGATAGTCTGTAACTATTGTTCAACGATACAAATAATAAAGATAGATGTAATGTTTATAAATAAATATATAAATATTTTGTAAAATTTATGTTTCATATTAATTTTTCCATTATTGTCATTGTACATAGTTTATTAAATTTCCAATACCAGTACAACAGACGTGCTTTTCGAATAAAAATCTTTGTCTCAGTACTATGAATATCTAAGAAAAAATTGAAGTAGATGCGTGATACGTGCGCTTACAAAAATTAATTATCATTGGCTGAAAATTTAAAAAGAAAGAAAACAATCGTCCGGTTACAAAACCGTATTATTCGCTTATAGATTTAAATTTATATTAATACTAAACATTTTCTTTGCTCTGATTTTTCACTGTAATTCTCGGGCGTCGACCACCGGAGCTAGAGACATAAAGGTAATTTGTACCAGAGCCGACCACGACGAGTTCAAGGCGATCGCGCGCGGTCAGGTTCGAGGACACAGCGGCGGGCCCCTCGCGGCGCCTCCGCAGCCAGCCAGCCCCCATGCTTCGTTATTTTTCCATGCAATACAAGTACTGAAGATATTTAAATAGCATAAAAAATTTCACTTTCATATTAACTGCTCTCAACAAAGCTCAATCTGAAATGTACTGGCCTCTAGAAAATTATAAAAACTTTTGTCATCGTTAAAGCATATTAATTTTACTTACGATTTAAAACAACTATGACTTAACAGGTGTGATTTTTTGTTTAAATTAGATCTCCCTATTTACTCAAACTTACCTAATTGCAAAAGTTTACACAGTTACACATTTATGAACCTAAAATCACTTAAAACAACAAGAATACATTTTAACCACTGACCAGTTTTCGTAATGGGTATGTTAAGAGATTGTCCGTCAAAATAAACGTATTCTTCTATGAAAAAGTTACCATAAAAAGCGGAATGTTTAAAATTCGTTTTATCTCGATGATTACAAAATGATAAAAGAATAAAGCTTACCAGCAACTCAACCTAGAATTATCTTATGTATTATGCTTAGTAAATTTTCGTCATAGTAATGTCGTTAAAAGCGTAACGAATATTGAAATGAAAATATTCTATAAATGACTGTATTAGTTACCATATCATATCGCACGTACACGAGATGAACTCTTAAGTAATAAAGAGAGTTCATGGCCCTCTACAGCATGCTTCAGCACCAACCAGCAAGACGGATGTAGAAACGTTTTTGATTCGTTTTATACTTATTCATACGGTGCCAAAACGTTAAATTTTCCAACTCAATACTTCTCATTTCATTCATAAAATATTTTGTCTTAATGATTAAGATATTTTAATTTAACAGGTATATGTTTATTAATTATATTGTATAGTTAAATCATATAATTATATTCTTAGAGAATCGTTGGGGGAAATTAAGCGTCAGTAGTTTAGCACAATATTCGTACACGCCTGGCCCGAATATTCAAAAGGGCGCGCTTTGGCGGCTGCAATGTCATTAGGGGTCGATTCACCCTCTTTCGATCTCCTGTAGCTATCTCTCTTTGGCACCCCTATACATGACGTTCTCTTTCACGCCCAGGGAAGGTACCCATTTTCGACCCGAAGTAGGATACTTTCACAGCGCTTCCTTATGCAAAATTACGTACATATTTTCTGATTAAAATTTACTAGTATGATTTATCTTCTAAGTAACAATTTGTCATCGGATTTGAAGTTTTCATTGCAACACACTTAAATATTATCAAATTTGATACTACAAATATTTGTTTTGTTATCATTTAAAACGTAACACGACAACGTATAGCAAAAAGTAAACAATTTTAAAAACGTAAACTCGCTTACCCGCCTGGCCAAAGCTATCATGTTCACGTTTTCCTTCTTATCTGCCAATGCACTCATTTTGCATTTGGTTTATGTATATTTCTGTTGGCATTTTGTGCGTGTACATGTGTGGTTATTATTTAAGAAAATAATATATAATTGATTGCTTTTGTGTATCTTACATTGATTGTTATATTTACCAAACTCAAACAAAATTAATTATAGCGTTCCGAGCTAAGCCGTAGTTGGAATGCTACGATTTCTTGATAAACATCAATATACTGTGCCGCCATAGTTCCGATACATCACTAAAAAACTATATTTTTTATTTTAAAATTACACCCGATCGGAAGGTCATAGTAAATTTATGGTTTAGTACGAACCCATCGCACCAGACTAACGTTATTTATAGATACACAAGTATTTACAAAAATAACATCTCAAATGTCGGAAGCCTTCGAGTCTGTAACCATTCACTCTTAAGGCGTTTTTTATGCTGTTCACTAGGTAGCAAACGACCCATTGCAGGCTTCGGTAACGAATCGTGGGTTGGTGTAGGTCTGTTGAAATAAAAAAAAGTATTCGAAATTCTACATTATTAAGAATGTTTCGCTTTTATCAAGCAGTTCCTAAAAATTCTAAAAGTCTCAATATTTTTAACTACTTCCTGAGAAATGATAACAGCTTAAGTTAAAAGGTTATTTAATATTAGAATCGTCATTTATTGCTATATAGCAATAAATGCAACAAAATTAGTTCTCACTCGTTTCAATGAGCGTGAACGAGATGGCTACAAGTATAACTTAACTCTTTCCTTACTGGGGAATGCATACCATAAGACAAAAACAGGTTTCTACTCTAAATAGTTTCAATGCCGCCTCTCCCGTCCCGCTGTCTCGTCAAGTAGATATGAATACTATTTGTTTAATAAAAAATTGGCGCCAAAATGAACCTGTCTTCATTTATTCCTATCTTAAAAATATCTGACAATTCCATATGTTTATTTTTCGCTCTATTACAGGGGTGCTCAGACATGGACTTGTATATAACCGACTCTCTCCAGGACATGCTGGACATGGACATCAAAAATGAAATAGCAACAGACCTTAGCAGTATTACGGATTTTTCCGTTAGTATTTTGTATACACGTTAATAATATTATATCAACATAATAATATCTCGTTTATCTATTAATTATGATTCTATTCAATAATTTTTTTCTTCTGCAGGACTCGTTAGGGTTAAACTTCTCCGAAATGCCACCATTATTAGATATGGATACAGACAACTCGGCCACATGGCTAAACAACTCGTCTAGTTTTGTTCAAAACCTTGATCTGTATGGCTCCGAGGCAAACGCGGTAATGGTGAATCCGAACTCTGTGATGCCGTCAAATTTTGCAGAGACACCAATAAAAAGCATAGTGAAAGAAGAAGCATCCAACTTGCTACTCACTTCAGTAGCAAGTAACAGTCTGAATAACAGCTTATCATTGCCAAGTCCAAAGGAAGAAAAAAGTCATTTAACATTTTCTCCAAATACTATTAAACTTTCCAAAGTGCAAGAGACTGAAGACACGACAACTACTACAACTACCACAACAACCACCATGACATCTCACAAAAAGCCATTGGAAGAAGCTACACAAATGGTAATTTATGTTAGGAAACAGGACAAAACGGTGGTTAAGGATTTATTAAAAGATTTGGACAGTAATTGTAAAACTAAAATAAACGCACATGGGGCCACGCCCACCGTGAGAATCAAAGCCCAACCCGAAGTTGTCAAAGTGAACGGGAAAAGTTGTTCTATCTTAAATACAACGCAAAAATTATCACACCAAGTAGGAACAAAAACAATAATCTCGGGCAATATACACATATTGGACGCTCAACAGTCTAGAACAATTTTGGCGAACACAAACAAGAATCAAGCTACAATATTAATCGATAATTCATCGCTAAGTACCAATAGACAAATTATAAAAACTTCAGTAAGTGGAGCGTTCACAGTTGATGCTAGCCAAACGAAATATGTAAATACTATTAATAGTAAAAATACCGTGGGAGAATTTCCCAAGCCAGCGTATTCTTATTCTTGTTTAATAGCGATGGCACTTAAGAATTCACGAACAGGAAGTTTGCCCGTTTCAGAGATTTACAACTTTATGTGGTAAGCAGTCTTTCGACTTTTGTTCTAAAATACGCTTATACAATACGTTTCTCCGAAACATTTGCATGTTATTGTCGTTGTTTTACAGCCAACATTTTCCGTACTTCAAAACGGCGCCAAACGGATGGAAAAATTCTGTTCGGCACAATCTAAGTCTGAATAAATGTTTTGAGAAAATAGAGAAACCCTCAACAAATGGAAGTCAAAGAAAAGGTAAAGTATATTTGTTAAACGTAAACCATCTTAAGTTAATATTTTTTATTTATAAACTAAATGACATTCCTTGTAATGATGTTTCTAAATTAAATTGTTTCTCATTAGGTTGCTTATGGGCTATGAATCCTTCTAAAGTTGTAAAAATGGATGAAGAAGTTCAAAAATGGTCAAGGAAAGATCCTCAGGCAATCAAAAAGGCCATGGTATATCCAGGTAATACTTATGTACGATGTTTCCATAACAAATGATGCACTTTAGCCAATAACTGACCTGTGTGAAAGTTTCTCAAAAATTATTGTTACTAAAATCTTTTTTACATCCCTGTTTGTTGGGCAAGCTTTGAGTACCACTGGTATTCGTATATGTAAGCATTTAATTCATCTAGTTGGTTTTAAGACCATAGAGATCTTAGCTTATAAATCTAAACTTTTTGACCACTGAATGAAATATTTACCTATTAAAGAAATATACGTTTGGACAGTTTGATATCATTTCCGTTCCTCATATTACTAAAAAAAACGTAACTTCACGCCTGTATCCCTGAAGAGGTAGGCAGGGGAAAGCAGAACACTCCCACGTTTCAACGGTTACGTTTAAGTCCCACTATGGAACAGGTGGTGAGCCTATTGCCAGGCATCGGGCACATATCTAGACTCCGAACCACTAATATAAAATCTAAATTAGATGATTTTGTAGTGTTTGACTCGGGGCCTTCCGATCGGCAGTGGCAACCAACACGACCAACGAGTCAGTCAATTACTATTATTTATTAAGTCCCCATATTACTATTATTTAAAACATCACAACATCAGTCTGCCTCAGTTACTGTGTATAGGCCTCCTCAAATGGGGTTTTTGTCTTTAATCCTCACGCTCGGCATGCAGGTTGAGAGTCGAAGAGAACAGCTTGCACCGCCTTCTCTGCTGCCCGACTGCAGCCAGACCAAGTGGCGGTGCGTAGGTAGAGTGCGATCGACCGGTCAAGTATACAACAATAACGTATAAATGGTAATACAGACAGCTTGGAGGCGCTGGAACGAGGCGAGATGAAGTATAGCGGGTTCGGCAGCGACACGGACGCAGAGGACGACCCCGACGCGGACGCGGACGTGGAGCTGGACGCGGACGTCGAGCTCGACCCCGAGGTCAAAGAGGAGGCGGACGACGACGATACCATCGTAGAACAGGCTCGTTTCTTACTTCCTTCCGCCTTGGTTGTCAGTACTTTAATAGATGTGGCCTACCCATTGTCACTTCAACTTGCTAATTTTGAGAATTACATTTTATCGGTGACCTTATTCATCTACGAATTTCATAGTTCCGAATCCCGCCACGTATAGGAATGCTCAGTCTATCTCTCTCTATAGCAAGTTGAGCCACCTTCAGCTTTAAAATCCCCTAATGTCTATTTAATAAGTAACAAAGCACCGCTCTAAATAAAAAATATTGGCAGACAATTACATATGTTATAAAACAGTTTTATTCTTTTCAATTTTGTGTTTTAATATGTACATGCATTATAAAGAAAGTTGGTTAAGTCTGCGGAAGCTTCATCATTATTTGCTGCTCAGACTGATATATTACAGCACGTAAATTGCAAAAACCCATTATGTTGACAAAAAAGGCACTATGTCACATGTGATATGTGTTTGAATCTTACATATATGTATGCGGTACAATCGTCGTATATAGGTTGTCCAATAATATCCTATCAAACGAACATCGCGTGCGATGACTATAAAGTGCAGTCGGACATTAACGCAGCACTGGTCATCAAATATCATTTGAGTAGTGTTATGGACCTACTTGTTTATGAAGTTTCGCCTACACTACACTTATGAATGGTTTTTAGTTATCAGTTTACTCATACAACTCGCAAGACGCTAGGTTAATACTATAAACCTCATGTCTTAAATAGAAACTTGCCATTAAAATGGTCTAAAACCTAAATAATAAACGCGCATGGTAAAGCCAACCTAATTAAAAAATGTATATAATCATTAAAGTATATAATAACGATTATATTTTAGATAACTTGATGAAATTTTATAAAACGTCTAGACGATTATTAGACATATCCCATACTGTTTGTAGATGCGGGTATTACATGCATACATAAATAGCGTTGTTTCTATTCTGTTTCTGAACTCTAAATATACTTTTTAGGAGATGTCAGATCAAGAATTGGAAGTGGAAGAAGTGGTGGAAGGTACGGGCATGGTGGGCGGTACGTACCGGCTGCTGGCCACGGGGCCGTCATCAATCACGTCCTACATCACTGATGTTGACTCCGGAGAAGACGTTAGCGATATTGAGGTAATATAATGAGACAAGCATTGTGTATTAACATTACATTGTATAAACAACTTATAAACATACATGCATTTTGTGTGCGGTTTACTTTTAAATGTTTTTTATTTTTGTTTGTTTTTCAGGTACTTGATCAGTCCTATGAAGAAATTGATGTTGAAGTAACAAAGCCTGTGAAGTTGGATCTGTCATCTGTCACGGAAAACTATACCAGTAAGTATTTCGTTATGGGCAGATATAATGATATATAACTGACTCCGATTGTGTAGATATCAGATTGTCTTCATCATCATCATTTATCTTACCACTGTTGGACAAGGCTCTCCTCTCCGGATGAGAAGGGTTGAGGCAGTAGTTTGATACACTGACCAAGTGTGGATAGGCAGACATAATTATCTTATCCGCTCAAAATTTCCTTATAGTAAAATTGAAGTAAAAATCAACCCAACTAAAACATTTGTACTTATAATTCAAAACGCAACTGCCGAACTAGAGGTCCTGGTTTTAAATCCATTTTTCCAACTTAGATTTTTTAATACATAGTTGCTCTGAGTCTGGATATGTACCCTATTCTATAGTGACATGTAAGTGTAACTGGTGAAACGTGTAAGTGTACTATACTCCTCTGTGTACCACTTCAGGGAATACAAACATGTTGTTACCTCACTTAATAAAACAAGTTTTTGGATATCGCCTTGCTTTTATTTGATTATTTTGGGTCTGTACACTGACAGGGACTAACTTGAGTCCAGAATATTATATTTTTATTATACATGAATCAAGACATGTCCGTTAATGAGTTATTAGTTTTGTTAAAACGTACGCTCTGCTTGCTCCGTACGGAGCCAGGCCTAAAGATAGGTTCTTATGTAGTTTCATAAAAATGTTGAAACTACAATGTTTAGTAACTTAATAATAAATGTACATGTGCTGTGTTATTTAGTATATGATTGAACATTTTTTATGAAATTTGAAATAATTTTCATTCCTTGTATTTCAGTTCATCAGGCGAAACGCGCCAAGACGAGCTTCATATACCAGCCGGTGGCTACGCAGACGCACACCAGCCGGCGAAAAACGCCGCTCGTCAACCGAGTGGCGCTCATGTAGGCCACTGGCTGTTGTGATGAGTCAGCAGTTCGCACGTAGCCGTAACGTAGTATTCCGTGTTCGTTTGTGGGAATGAGTT
Source organism: Mysoria sejanus stolli (assembly GCA_018245835.1). Taxonomy (NCBI): domain Eukaryota; kingdom Metazoa; phylum Arthropoda; class Insecta; order Lepidoptera; family Hesperiidae; genus Mysarbia; species Mysarbia sejanus. The sequence goes on from DWEJ01000924.1 coordinate 9,734, forward strand.
ATTATATTTGTAATAATTGTAATATGATAGCTGTGAGTTGTCGGTAGTGCTGAGTGTTTTTGTTTTGACTGCTGTATAGTTGCAACGTGATAGTCTGTACCAGATAAGTGTATTTACAGGATTGAAATGAAAACTGAACACTTGTTACATATCGTACACTGTAAAATATCTTTTTTTTTATATGTTGTTAAGTGAAGTCTGTAACCCGCGCGTTTTTGCTTTTGTATGAAGAAATGTTTTGTATTGTTCAACGGTAATTAAAGTTTTGTATAAAAATCAGTTCATCAATATTTGCAAATGACTGCTGTAATTAGTTGTAAGTAAGGTGGCTATATAGCCATTCACTATCAGTACAAAGACTAGAATTTTGCTACTCTATTGATATGTTTTATATTCTAAAAATAATTTGTGTCACTTAAACTCAAAAATTTTGAGGCCAGTAAAATGTATGTGTATATATACTCTGACCGAAAACAGGAAATTCTCAGTTCTCAAATGGTGCTTAACAGTGCATAGAGATCTCCATTTTACTAAAGTATTGTATTTGCTAAAATCATATTCTACATGTATATTATTATTAAAAATCTTATTGGTCCTAGTTAATATATCAGACTAAAAAAAACTCGGTAGTAGTGATTCTTTATAATGTCTGTAGAATAAATTATGTAGTAAATATAAAAACTTATCATCCCATGCATATTGGAACCATCATTATTCTTGGGACTTCACTGATTTTGGTCAGCATGTATATGTTAGTTATATGTATATTTGATACTTTTACACAGCGTCCAGTAACTTTTTATACATAAAGCATTCAGTTTAATAGACAGGGTGATATTTTAAGGTATTAGCCAATTTTTTAATGCAATTTGCAAAGGCAGCCTTTTATTGACACTGCAAATAATATTCAGTTCACTACTAAATTTGTAATGTAGAAAGTCAACTTATTATTGCTTGATGTGGAATTTGTTTTTCTAAGCAGTTTACATTGACCAATAATGACCCTACTTAATTGACGACACAAATGTTTAATAAATCTAAACGTTCCACAAAACATTCGAATGGGTCTAAGGATATCACTATAGTAGCAAGAAGGACAGCGGGTATATTTTTAAGTTCCCACCGCTTTTATGTATATTTTTTTTATTTGTGTTCATTTTACTTGTTGACGCTGGCAGCTTCAAGAGTATATGTGAAACTCTCGATTCTAAGACCCTTTTGCTGTAATTAGAAAATGAAATCTTGGATACACAGCCATAATTTTACAATAATGTTAAGTACATACAAATAATGTTAAGTTTACTTATAATGCTACTTATTTGAGAACTATTTTGTTTATTTTCATAACGATTATGTTGATTTAATGTTGCAATAGGAAACTGAATTTGTATCATTATTGTTCTAATCAAGTGCATCAGACTTCAATGTAGGAAGTGGATTTGCTTAATTTTGTCCTACCGATGGCTGGCTGTGTGTTTGACATTTATTACTTTTGTTTATTATATTATAGAACTTATTTTAAAACAAGCTTTATAACATAATAAACGTAACATCGCGCCTATAATGTCCAGAGACGTAGACAGAGGAGTGTAGTACACTCCTACATTACCACTGTTATGTTCATGTATAACAATAAATTACTTGAATTTAAATTTCATCAATTCAGGGGCAAATTACATTCAAGTACCATATGTACTATATAAAAAGGGCTTAAAATTGACTTAATTTCATATCTGATATCTAGTTTAATGTTTAATCGAATTTACCATTTATAGATTTTGTTTCTTTTCTTAAAACTCTTGAAATAGCCGTAGATTATAATTATAAATGTCATAGTGCTTTTGTTCATCTGTTACTCGGTTCTGTATAGACTTATTTCATTTCATCAATAATTTCAATCACATCATGAGTCAAAACTAGAAATGATATTTTCGAATTGTAATTATTAAATACATATTTTTACAATTATAGCTAGTTACTTGCGAGATATGATGAAAAAGAAATAAATTCGTGTCAGTTAGCAATTCGTGCAGTATTTCCATACTGCACGAATAAGCCAGTCCAACCATATCCACATAAACAAATGATATAAATGCAATCACAACCAACATTTTTACTATAAGCTTTTCCAGTGTATTGTTTCTATAATATTGATATCTATTTATGAGCGTACATAATTTCGTTGGGAGTTTTAATATCTGTCATTTTGGGGAACTCCACAATTGTGGGGCATGTTTAACCATACTCTCATTTATATTTTTTTTCCATATACTTTCTACAACCCCTCAACTGCAGCAAATCGTAGTTCCGCAGGTAGTGCAGACAAGTAGATATAAATTTGTCAAAGGTATCTTTGTTTTGAACTCAACTATTACATGTTGTCCATACACTGCAGTTTTGCTTTACCTCTTATCAGAATAACATTACAAGAACATGTTAAAATGTACAAATTTGATAAATATTCATAAAACTCCAATTAAGTAGTTTTGTTACACTAAGATGTAAAGGCATATCCTTTACATCTTAGTGTAACAAAACTACTTAAATTTATATTTTGGTATAGTACCATGTAGTGTTAGTAATCTTATACACATAATTTGGATACAGTCAGATATTTTATGTAAACAATATACTGTAATAATCTAGATCGTATTGTTCTAATAATACATGTTAGAAATTGTTCACCTGTGTGAAATTATAATGGTTGGCTTGTAACTCAAGTTTGATGATGTCTTGTCAGTAATGGTTGTGAATTGGATCTCCATTACATGTATGTATAAATATGTATACAATGTGAAGTAATATTAGTCGAATTGGAGATGGGTAAGTGGAGTTGGTCCCAAAAAAAGGGGGTATAATTTGAGAGCAATCTTTAAAGTTATCCATTTTATATATCTTTGAATGTAGAATGGAGTTCACTCATTAATCAGTTTGTCATTATCATCCCATGGGACAAAATCCCGATCCTAAAATATATCATGCCAACCACACCTACCAGGTTAAGTATAACAAGAAAAGACATTTTTTTCGTAGTATAATAATAGCTAATTGACCCCACAATAAAAGAGTACCCAATACTTGATCTTCACTCAGAAATAATGTTAGAAACAGACACAAAATATTGTCTCACTTTTCTATGATATTGTTAAATATCTAAAGAACTACTATGAATTCACCTATGAATGGCTTTTCATATTTATGAAATATTAGACATAATTGAAAAATTGTGTTTCTAATGCCAACTGAGGAGTATATAATTCATATTATTATATTATGTTTTGATACATTTCGTTGTGGCATGTGTGGTGTTTTTTTTTTTAATGAAACTTGTCACAAATTAGTGAAAAAATGCTTCTTTTAAATCGAAGGATTTTATTAAAATGTTGAAAATGCATAGAATTAAATTTAAGCGTATATTCTTGTGTAAACGTTATGTGTATTGGTGTTTTGAAATGTGTTTGGTGTAACTTTAGACTTAACGGTTCAGCAGACATTAGGTGTGTTAGGGACAAAAATTTAGATTTATACTGTCCTTTTCTACATAATTGTAGCAATCTCTTTTTTTTCCTCCTATGTTAATCAATTAGATAATATAAAACTGTGATATGAGATTTGCTCTTAGTCTATTTTGTGTCGGGATAAAATTTACTACAAGCCACTTACATCATAATAAAAATTGCAGGCTACAAAAAAAATTAAAACGACGAAATGTAACACCATTGGTCTGATATAGTTGGCACAGTCATACAAATCATGTTTCTTTGATTTTAATTCTATCTATTTTGTCTTTAAGGTATTGTAGAGGCAATAAGTGTAGTAAAGATTGTGTGTAGTGACTAATAACTAGGTAAAATTATAGGTAATAAACAATTCTGCACAAAGGCAGAAGTTATTACCAGCACTTAGCAAAAGTATTTATGGCATGTTGAACTTCACTGTCAGTGTTTAGAAGGTAAATGTAACGTAATGCTAAAATAGAAACGTTGAACCGAATTAATGATACTTATGTTAACGTAACACACAACATTAGGGTGCTTTGCGGTTTAGATACAGCAACGTGCAATTATTTTGTGTAAATATGGTCTAGTGAATCATTAGAGTATGTGCTTTATGACAGTAACGCTTTTATATCCTGAAACCATAAAACCTTTATAGGCATTTATAATGAATAGAAAATATTACGTCATTAATAAAATATAATATTTTAATATTATATTGGTAATTTTGTATTAACTACTTAACACTAACCACCAAAAGCTAAATGCGTAGCAAGAATAAAATGTACGATAAAATAAGTAACGTATTTTTCCACTGCCAGTATTTCAACATCCATGTAACATAAGGTTTAGAATAAGAGTAGATGATAGTTGGTAGTATTAGATTTATAGCTAAGTTGGATGATTTTTAATATTTTTTTTGTAATAAACTGAAATGAATCAATTTATTTGTTTTATTTCTAACGGAAAATTTACAGGATATAAAGGAACTTCATAGGAAGTACACTATATTAAAATATTTTCATTTGTCAGATTATTCTGCAAGAATATTCATCGTTCATAAATGAATGCCATTTTGAGCAAAATTTTATTTTATTATAATTTCAAATATACGGTCATGTCATAATAGAATAGAAACTTTTCCAGCATTTAAAAAAATTAAATTCGGATTCAGCTAATTTTAATTGATGTCAAA
>DWEJ01000925.1:0-14424 GCA_018245835.1 Mysoria sejanus stolli
ACCCGGGAATCGAACCCAGGACCTCCCGATCTGCAGTCGCACTTGCAACCACACGACCAACGAGGCAGTCTAATTTATTTGTTTTAATGTAAAATTGAAGAAAAATTTAAAACAATTATAATCCTCGTGATTTGTCTTATGTGAGAGATTTAAAATTGCTCTATAGATGAGTAGATCCTTATGGAAATAACTATGAATTATGAAGTCAGGTTTAATACAATATCTATTGCAATATAATTTACACATGTAAACAACAATCATACCCCAATACAGTTAATGAAAATAAAGTAAAACAAGAATAGCATGCAACTACAAAGATAGGAAATAAATAGAAGATTGGAAGCCAAAACAAAGGTAGGATTAGGCGGGAAATTGTTTTGTTGTGTTCATAATTTATTTATTCTTGTGATTTATGCTTAAGCTGATTAAAGTTATTATTTTATTAGGTGTCTGTTAATCTCTCTTAGTTTTATAAGCTGCTAATTTATTAATTATACGCTGTGAGTCTAAGATTGTGTTTTACTAAAAGTTTGTAATCTACTGCTACAAACAGTGATTCACTTCCGTCGTGTACTGAAGTAAATAATATTTCGCATGTTTTAGCAACAGAGGCACCGACCATCAGACTGATAACGTTAGCAGTTACACGTGATAAAAATATTTAATTCAACTTTATTATTTCTGATGAATGAATCACCTCTGCTGCTGTGTGTGTGTTTGTTCGTTCCATTGTCAGTGTATATTTCTACATGGATCGTGCCAAATTGTTTGAAATGTCCAACACTCTTGCCTTCTATGGTAACAAATGTTACTATTTAAATAGTTTTTCACTTAGTTTTACATAATATTTCTATTTACAGTAATGATCACATCAATTTATTTAACGGTTACTAGACGTGATTATTGAACATTTCAATTGTATTTTCAATCAGTATCACTGACCTATCGCCTCTGTAGTCATGATGTCTGGTGTATCGTGTTCTGTGTCCATTTTGTATGGTATCACTGTTACAGGGTGAGTGTTGGAGTCCATGGTCAGTTACATCGGCGACACGTTATTTACTTAGTTTATTTATCACTTAATCACTACACATTTCGAATGTTCGCGCACGTTTTCGTTCGTTACAATATACGTTTCGGTAACCATTTGAATATCTGATTCTTTATTTGTAAAAATCATATTATCAATGACATGTTAATTATAAATTCGAAAATTTGATACTTAAAATAGGGAATATTTTTTGAATCATGCACTCATTTATTTCCGCTTCATAACACCAAAAACAAACTAAATTATACAATAGTCGCACTTAACACCAGTAATATTCGCTGCTAAAGATTTTGGAATAACGTTTTTTTAACCAAGTTATACATAGCTTAGAAATTACGTGTAGTAGCAAAATCTATTCATTTTACTTCCTCACAAGCTACACTAGCTAGTTATGAATGTATTACTAACTCCATACCATAATATGTATATACAGCATGTCGTATGTAATGTGTACGTCAGAGCCATGTATATTTGGATATTGCATACAAAAATATCTGAGCGCATCTATTTAGACTTCATGAGTCAATGTTAAAGCAGTTTGGACTTCAGCGGCATATTCTGGCAAATGCCTCTATTCTCAAGACGCATGGTTAACTCCTGTGCGAATGATTCTCACCGGGTTGGTCATGCGTCGTTTGCTTGATGCCACCTGAGCGTGTGGCGCAACGTTTGCGAGCCCGTCAGCATGATGCCAACTGACGCATGCCAAATATGCAACGATACTCGATTATTTCAAATATGCACGTTCGATATTAATTCGATATATTTAGCATGATTTAAATTATGAAACAGCATAGTCGTCTAAAATTTCCGCGCCCATTTTTGCTGTTGCCATGTTCAAAAGTCACAGACATCCGTGCACGTTTTACAGTTCTCCATAACGCTACGCCGTGATATGTATAGAAACCCGCGTATGGCCTGAATAACAGGTATACCTGCGTCCCTTTTATGTGTGAAACGAGACATGTGTTCAACAGTAGAATGATAAAAGGAATAATTAATATTAATTTATTTATGTGATCACCAACATAATAAGACAGTATAATTATAATCTAACGTCTAATTTACCATTTGGTGCGATTTAATTTAACCGCTCTCGCAATTATAGGCTGTCACACAATACATAAAGATGTATTGTAGTATCATTTAAACCATTCTTGGACCATATGAGAGATTGACATTCTTTGTTGTTCTGGTTTTAAATAAAGTGGTCTACATAATACCTACATATCAAGCCTGGAACATTACCATTTCGGTTTTCCAAATTGTACTGGGCACATAACAGTTGATTTACATCAAGTTACTTTTGGATGTCTAAAGTATCTACCTATTCTATCCAAGAATTTAACATTGATTAAAGTGTAGTAGCTTTGCAAAATCATAAGCCACCTAGTATTGTCTGGTAGTAAGAGCCCAAAATATCCCAAGGTCGCCAATAGAGAGACATTGGATTTATGGCGTGCGGCGTCTACTAGAACATTCCCGGCTTCCTGTTTGTGCAACGCATTCGAAATAATTTTACGTTGCATTATTTCATCACTAGTCCGCTTCATTCAATGTTTCAAGACAAAAATAATCGCATGAATTAATACATTCACAACTTTACAGATTCAATTCGGGAATTTATTTGTTTTTTTAGAGCATGTATAAAACTGTGTCCGTTGTATTGCATATTAACTATAAACTAAATGCAGTATAGTTCTTTAATGAGTTTACGCGTAAAGTGTGGACTAGCAATCATAATCTAAAGAGAAATAAATTGTAGTATACTAGCCTAGTTTAACTTTTGTTTTATGCTCGATTCTAAATCAATAAATATTTTCTCAATATACTCTTCACATAGCGCACACCAGGGAAAAAATTTTCGAGACGTTTCTATACTGTCTAATTATCATTCAGTAAGACTATGTTATAAAGACATTACCTTAAAATAATCGGGTGTAAATATAAATTCGTCTGCTATGTGTCTCGATAAATCGACTAGCGGGCCACTAGACGCGGTACATAAATGATAATAATTACGTAAATGAGCCACTACAAACGAAGTTTACCTTTGTAGTTATTTAGCGTTGTCAGTGAAATCTATAATACACTTTCTTTCCTGACTTATGCTATCACAGTGAAAGATATATTCGTTTGAATACACGCAGTCTGTCTGAAAAGACGAATATAAAAACTACGAAGTGAAAACCATAATCGAGTACCGAGTGCCGTTTGAAAAAATATTACGGAATATATAAATGGAATATATAATGGTTATGCCCATTTACATATCCGTAAATGTAACTGCCAACCCGCACAGACAGACTATGCCCTTAACCCTCTCTTTCTGCGAGAAACCCATGTTCCAACAGTGGAACGATAAAGGGTCAATATCGACGTTACATCCGTATTGATATCGAGGGTTGCTAAATGTAACCATTGTAAATTTGATTTATTAACGTCTCTTATCGACACTAACGAACACTGTTGGTTCGACGATTCGTTTTATTGAGGGATTTATTTATTTAATCTTTATTGAACTAAAGAATCTTGTATGTGTCACAAGACGATCTTAATGTTCTATAGCATTAATACTTAGAGTTATTAATGTGTTAAGATACGGTTCGAAAAAGATTTAGATTTAAACAGATACAAATTTGTAAAATTTGATTTGAAAAGAAATATACATAGCGTATATAATAAATTATTATCAGCAAACCACTTTACCGTTCCACAGTGTCACATGCGTAGTCCTACAGAAAAATAATAAAATTCAGGCAGGTAAGTGGACTTCAAACGATTGTTCTAAAACATAGATTTCCTTGCAATGTGTTCCTTTCAAACTGTGACGCTTAATATTTCAAATCGATGCGTATAAAATCCTAGTTCCGAAACTATGAGGACAGTTGAAATGAAAGCCGATAGTTTATTATTTTACAAATAACATATTTATAATTCCCCTATGTATGTATCTTCACGCCTGTAATCCCCGAAGAGGTAGGCAGAGGAACACTCCCACGTTTCACCAGTTACGTTAACGTCCCACTATGGAATAGGCGAAGAGCCTATTGCCATGCATCGGGCACATATCCAGACTCCGAACCACTACTAGAAATTCTAAATTAGAAAATTTCGTAATGTTCCACCCGGGAATCGAACCTGGGACCTTCCGATAGGCAGTCGCACTTGCAACCAACACGACCAACGAGGCACTCAGAAATAATTCCCCTAATGTTGAATATGTCCGTAGATAACGGTTCTACTACCATAGATATTATTGAATACTTATTGCTTACCATTACGTTGACCGTGTCTTTTTTCTATAATTGCTTATTGTCAATAAAGTGTACTAATCAATTGTGTAATCAAGTCAAAGTATTGATTTAATCTAGTTCATTAAACCACAATCGATCATTGAGTGAGGGATGTAGTTACGGAAATGTCAGCTAGCGGCCTGCGTTGAAGAAATGGCCGAATGATTCACTGAACGGTTTGGTCTAACAGCAACTAGCTTGTAACTAAAAATATTTTTGAAAAGCTATAATCAATTCATATTTTAAACGCATCGGAAATGAAATAGAAAATAAAATTAATAGCACAAAGTAATCCGTACGAGTCAATAAAAATGAAAGAATTTTTAACGGAAAAAAATATTTAAAAAAAATTAACGGAAGTTCACTGCCAAGTACAGTTGGACGTTTTGTTGTAAATAAACAGATGTGAATTTTACGAAACTGTTTATTCTCGAGACGATGAATATTTGAATGGGATTTATAAATAGATTCTGTGGGTTACTGTTCGCATTATTGCGTCTATAAAACATGTTTATTAGAACATCGCACTTGTAAATAATCGAATAAACATCGATGTGACGAAATATACATCGATATTGCGACAGTTAATATCGAAAATAATCCCGACGCACGATATGAAATGTAAAACATACTTGGGTCGAATACAAATAACCGTGCCGATAGAAGAGACATAAATAAATATTATACACAGTTAATTCATATATAAAATATTTGATACAGAATGTGTAGACACAAGTCGACATCTCTATAAACAGACCAACAAACCCGTCTGCGTGGACACGCGTTGTTTCTGAAATAGAAAATTACAAACGCGAATGTTGTTTGAAACAAAAAACTATTTTACCGGTGTCGTTTTAAAATAATTTGAGTAATATTTGTGACAACTCTAAGGCTACACTCGAGTAACACATGAATAATTTTTTTTTCAGCATTCAAATGTCAGTACACGAAGGCGATTCAGCGAGGTCCGCGTTCCATTGTATTCACTCGTGCAAATACAATATACATGTTCTTAAACACCGTGATAAGGTTCAAATTGCAACGCGTGCGGCACTAGAAAATTTGGCGGACTTATAGATTACAATATTGACTGCGCTTTCCCTGGCGCCCTTATCACTTGTCAATAAGGTACGTAATTGATTGGAACAAGACGAAAGAAAGTTTGCGAGGTAACAGGCCGGGTAGGCCGGGCTAAATGTGTCCACGTCTTTGGCACGGCACTGGGGCAAGGACGCCTAGCGCCTATGCAGTCGGCAGATTGATTGACCGATTAATCTTAGATAAAGAAGCTCTGAGTGAAGCAGACTGCGGGGTCGACCCAATCGCCATATCAGGCTATGCCGATTCAAGTCTAACTATCAACTTCAGAATGTATACGAACGAATGTTTACACGAAACTCGCCTGTAAAACCACCTACAATTAAACCATGAAAAATTTTATGATTAAATCCCATTGATGATGTCGTTGTAGCTACAATAGTTATGATAGCTTGTTTGTGACAGATTATCTATCTACATAATTAAACGTTACTGAAACTTTTTTATCTGTGCAAATGTCAAGCTATTTGAATCGGCGGTTACATTATTGAGAATGGTACTATTTACAACAGCGGCAGGTAGACGAAATACATTTGCAAATTATTGTATATATACGATCGTTTTTTTAAATTTGTTACTAGCGTTGCACGTGTATGTTCAATTTTACAGTGTCTCGCGTTTTCGTTTGGTGCGTGAAAAACAAGTTTCGGTTTATTTACGTGCGCCGTACACTCGCGGTATGTAAACAGTGGGCGCGTGGAGGTACGGGGTGGGCGGGGTTGCACACGTGGGGGTGGGAGGGTGGCGTAACTATTGATGTATTACGAAACGGTCCCGATCACAGGGCGACGTGTTTCGAGCGCGTCCGCCGCTCGCCGTCACTCAACTACGACTGCCGCGTAACGGACACAACATGGTAGTATTATTGCATCGGCTTTTTGATCCGCGCGATACTGTATGTGTATACACTAGTATCGCTTGCTGTAGTTTTTAATTTATTTATTGTAGTACCCGCATTAATTGTCGAAATTTAGATTGTTTTCAACAGGTTCTCTTCAAGCCAGCGTTGAGATTGGATGGCTGTGTGTAGATGTCCAGATATAAAATATTCAACCTACCTATTATTTAAACTTACATATTTGGTTGTTTTAGACCGGCAGTTATTAGCGACAGATCCCGAATGTTGCAATAGTTCAATTCGATTTTTACCTGCCCATACCTAACAGATAATTTAGCATTTCCTGTTTTAAAGCACAATACACCATGTGCCACTAAAATTAAAACATGTTTAAGACAAGGTTTGCTAACCTACTCTTGGCAGGCATCAATATTTATCACTTAGAGAGGACATCTCGAAGAAGCGCCTAGCGAACTGCTAGTTCGGTATACTCTTTGAAATCCTTTTACAGTGCATACGTAGCTCCTGAAACTTCAGTTGAACTTGAAGATTTTCGTTTCCGTTTACATATGCTGGAGCTCATCTTTAATCTCAATTATTTCCTACTATCTGACTAAGTTCCAGGAGGTCTGTCATGCTGGATTAATGCATTTTGGAAAACCTTACATCCTAAAAGAACATTCTTCAAGAATTTGATGTGAAGGTTTTTTTGTCTTGTGAACTTATCGAATTTTCTCAAAATTGGTTTATCAATTCAGCTTTGAAAACGTTTGGATAAAATAACTTTTAATGCGAATTATATTTAAATTTATAAACATTCGTTTATGTAAATAATAAATAAAGGTAGGTAATAAAAGACGTCAAATCTGTCAAAATTGTACAATTTTATGTTCAATCTACACTATTTTTACACACACATACATTTTATAGGAACTATATTACCAATGGTTATTAGTAGCCTGATACAAAATCATTATAACCATAACTAAGTGAGCAATGTGCATCAAATTAAAAAAATCGAATCGAGTCTCCTTCCTGCTCAAGTTACCAGTTTTTTTTAATAAATATATATGGATATAACAAGTATACTTAAATATAATAAATTAAACATTTGTATGGTGTAGCAAAAAAATCAAAACCCATGTAGGAAGAAATTGTCGATGAAAATACTGGATTATAATGTTCATTTTTAAACCTATATTCACATTCAGTTCGAGAGCAACTAATAAAAAGACATAATAAAATAAATTTTGTTGATATATATACTTGATGTACTTAAAATTAATTTATATTTAATTGGCTACTTTTGTAAACTTTCGTTCACTTTGTGCGTCCCGTCGAGCGACCTCCTGGAGTGGACTCTGAGGAGGCTGGTGCACCTGGCCAGCTCCTCCTTCACCGCCGTGAGAGCTTCTGCCATTTGCTGGGATGTCGAAACAGGAAGACTGGAAATCATTCGGAAACGTTCTAATTATAGTGATTGTGTGAGGTGGTTAAAAATCTTTCAACACACTGCTTCGTTGGTCGTCTTGGCTGTCCCGAGTCCCGAGTTCCGAGTTCGATTCCCAGGTCGGGCACTACCAAATGTTTCTAATTTAGATTTTCTTGTAGCGGTTCGGATATGTGCCCGTGTATGGCAATAGGCTCACCAATTATTCCATATTGGGACGTAAACGTAACTGGTGAAACCTGGGCGTGTTCTGAATTCCTCTGCCTACCTCTTCCGGGATTACGGCCGTGAAGTTACGTTTTTTTTAACACTGACCAAGTGCTATACTACAGTTCCAATTCCTAAATACTCCAAGGATGTATATTTGATGAGCTATTTACATTACTTGAGTGCTTAAAAGGTTGAATGTAAGGTGAGACTTTTATAATATTACTCAAACTTTAACTAAGTTGAAAACATACTAAACACATTGGTATGCAATATGTAACTATTGTGTAACACTTGCAATTCATTAGCAGTATTAAATCAGATAGACACAGCTAAATGCTCCGGCCGGTGCGAGCTGTGCCCAGCGCGGGGATTGTGGACACAATCTCTCAGGCGAGGCATGTGTCTAGCGGTGGCAATAGGCTGACGCTGATGATGACTAAATTGGATCATAAATATCGTATGTGATGAGGCAATAAGATATGATGTACTTACGAATGTGATTTGACTGTTCTGTTCGGCACTCGCGTCTCGCCCGCGGACAGGCTCGCTGGTTGATACAACAAAATAATAATGATATAATTATACACTCATCCATACACTAATATCACTCAAATATGATGTAATTATATGTATTGTTAAGACAGGGTATTTCACGTGTGTGCGTTCATATTGGAATATAAACGGAATTGTGAGTCAAAGACAATTTAACCAAAGCCAATTATTTGCATGTAAATCCAATTATTTGCATTAATTAAATCCAAATATTTGCATATAATGATATGGTATACACAAATTGCCACGCAAATACGCATTTACCTATTTAGAATTTTGTAAGCGGTTATTTTTTTCGACATTGTGTTATGTATCATTAAAATGAAAATATCATTAAAATGAAAATATGTTAAAACTATGTGAAGTATTAAATACCTTTATGTGCATATGTAAACTATGATATAAAAAGTATCGAAGATATAAAGCACGAAAGGTAGCACAATTTACAATGAATATTCTTATAACACGCATAAATCAACTTGACACTTAGGATTTATCTCCTCCCGTCGCGTGCCGAGTAGCAACTTAGCTATCGGTCTACTCACGACTAAGATATGAATTGATGATGAAATTAAACATGCCCAATAAACTTCTGCGGGTTAAAATTAAAAAATACCAACTTTATACTTACAGGCCGCTGCGATGGGCAGCTCGCCCTCGCTGAGCGCGCTGCAGTCGGTGCTGGCGTCGGGCGAGACGCTCGTGCTGCGCGACGGCTGCCGCTCGCCGGGCGACTGGTATTTACGGCTCCGTTCTGGAATACCGAGTATAAATCGAGTAAATATAACATCGCTTTCTCATTAAAAGCCGACCACTCATTGATCACTCCTCGACTGCTGCTAGTGTTGCTGCTGCTAGGCGACGGTGACCATTTACCATCAGGTGAACGTCTCCCTGTTTGCCAGTGTTTTAAAAATATATTACCGGTTAGTATTTTAGTACATCTCAGAGTGTCTTTTAAAGTTTTCCATGGTATCTTTTTTCACTGTTCTGTTCGCCTCTGAGACAGCTAACGAACACGACTCTGTGAAATTTCCATCTAAATTTACCCTCTCTTATCGGACAACGAGTAGAATTTACAAGAAAAGATACCTAAACTCAATATCGAGAAACTAACTAGATTTTCACATGGAAATTGAGCTAGAAACCAGAAATTTGTTATGATGGAAAATCAATTACATAATACTCTAATAATCTCCACCCTGACATGTTTTCGGCTTTTAATGCTATTTTACGTCAATTAAATAATCAGCAAGTTGATGAGATGATACAGGAAGATAGTACAATAATAGAGCAAAACAGCACGATGATAAAAAGAGATAGCATACAGATGAATTTAAGTTGGAAGAAACAGACTAGAAAACACATACCATTGCTTTCCGAAGACAGGTCTGATAATGAAGATATTTCATATTCAGTGCTATCTGGAGACAATTCGTTGGGAGACTTCGGTTTTTTCTTATTATGTACAACATAAGTCCCACTTAAACTTTGCGTTAACGACCTTCGCCTTTCTGGTATTAGCTTATCTTTTGAAATAACACTATTAAGTATGTTTCTCTTGACGCTATCCTTAAGAACGTTAATATTTCGTATTTCTCGAGTAACATTGCCTTCGTGGCTATGCTGTTTGCCAGATCTATTCACAGTACCACTTATCACAGCAATGTCTTCTCTGTGAATGGAATATGTGCCTTTGCTAGAATCACTGTCTTTATTATTACCACCTTCATTTTTAATTAAAGTATTATCTGATATACATTCCGTTGGTTTATTTGTATGTGTTGTATTTGTTACTGTTTTGCCATGGGTGTCCAATACTGATCTTTTTATATCATCGTTTTCCTTGAAAGTTTTGCTATCTTTAAAAGAATTTTGATTTCTATCTATTAAACTCTTACATTGTTTATCATTGATTACAAAATCATTCTGTGCACCATCAATCTGTTTGGTGTATTGGTGTTTTGAAAATGTATCTCTCGCTTCCAAAATATTATCATCTCTGCCCATGTTCTCACTACTATCAGCATCAATAATTCTGTTTTCATCCAATGAACTTGTTTTGAATAGATTCCTTTCGAGAACCGAATCTTTAGAACTTTCGAGACTGAATTTTCTGTTATCTGTGTATCTTTTAGATTTACTTTTGTCTCTATTTCTCTTTCTGAACTCTTTAAAGCTCTCTTTCCGATTTGTATCGTCGCATTCACTTTTCTTTATATCTAGTTGGTTTTCTTTTGTTTCTTTGTAAGACATTTTGCTGTCCAAACTAATTTCTCCAGAACTACTGAGTTTATTAACTTGCTGAGAATGGATTGTTGCCAAATCACTGCCATCATTCTTTTGTCCGTCAGGCATCTCTTGTTCTATTTTATTCGTATTAATCGTTGGCTTCTCAATTCCCGGCTGAGAACTTTTCCTTTTCACTTCCTCTTCTAATGGATCTGAACACTGTACACTGAAAAGAAATTTATTAAAATGATAGGCTGATAAATGCAATCCACTGAGGCAAATTTCGTCATCAGCCTACTGCAATTCATTGCTGGTCGTAGGCCTCCCCTGAGGGGTTATGCCTACAACCCTCCCATCACGCCTGCGGGTTTGGTATCTCGAAGCAATTTTTCTCGCTGCGCCAACGCTGGTGCTCATAGCCAGCCAGGACATTTATCTGCGCTTACGAAGACCACGCCGTGTCGCGATCTGCCAGTGCCCATATAAAAAACAATTATTGTTTAATCAGTTTATAGAATAACTCACTTTTGGTCCTTATTCATGACAACTATATAATTTTGACTTCTTTCATTAATCATATCTTGAGTATCTTCGGTGGCTGCTGTATTTTTTTCCAACACACTATATCCAATAATACCATGATTGTCCTGAGAGAAAGAAGATCTTATGTAATATAAAAATTTAAATCTAAAATAAAGATTGATGCTATACTCACTTTGGACACTTTTAGATAGTTGATTTGATTTTGTAAATCAGCAATTTTTTCCAAAAGCAATTGGTTTACTGATGTGTTGGTCTGAAACTGAAAATCGTCAAATGTTATTGGATTTGGATACCACCCCAGAGTGAGATAGTCAGCTTCATATTGATCTAGAAATAGACTCATAATATTCTATAATATAACAGTCATTTGTGTTGTCTAAGATATTAACATCTTGTCCATTACTGAACAAAGGCCTCCTCAAAGGGGGTCCTTAATAAAGCTGAGACAGAGCAACACAATAGGTGATAACTGGAACTAATAGGAGTATAACTGGTGAACTGTGAAAGTGTACTTTATTTCTCTGTATACCCATCTTAGAGATACAAGATTAGTGTTATGTAATGTTATGGACAGCTTACTTTTTTGTCTTCGGCATCATAGCTCCTGTTCACTTCTGTGTAGCCAGAATCATCTGAATTCTTGTAAACGTCATCAACTCGTTGATGAGGTATTTTTGTACGAACTGCAGCTTTTGGCTTGTATGAAGGAGTCGGAACCAGCAACTGGAAAAATTAACATTTAATTGATGGTTGCACTTTCATTGAATAAAAACCTTTGGTTTTAAGCTTGAGTATAAGCATCAAAATAAACATTAAGAGAACTTATATTATGGTTACATAAATTACATATATACAAGTAAATATGCACTTGTATCAAACGTAACAACACGCCTGTAATCCCCGAAAATGTATGCAGAGGAGTGTAGTTCACTCCCACTTTTCACCAGTTATGTTTATGTAACTCTCTATTAATAGTCGAACTTGTAACCACTCCACCAATGAGGTAATATCAATGAATTAATTGGTAGCTTGCTTCACTTTACAGAATGTTTTCAATCTGCACCTGCGTCGGAGCCATGAGAGTAGAGTAGAGTAGAGTGTAGGGTGTACAGTGTAGAGTGTAGTGTACAGTGTAGAGTGTACAGTGTAGAGTGTACAGTGTAGAGTGTACAGTGTAGAGTGTACAGTGTAGAGTGTACAGTTTAGAGTGTACAGTGTAGAGTGTAGAGTTTAGAGTGTACAGTGTAGAGTGTAGAGTGTAGAGTGTAGAGTGTAGAGTGTAGAGTGGAGGGTGTAGGGTGTAGAGTGGTGATAAAATTTAAATTACCCTGGGAGACTGATCCTCAGCAGTTATTTCGTTAATTTTGGAATCATTTTGTTTAGTTTGAACATTCGTTGTGTTAGGCGCCACCTGATGGAGAAACAAACATTCTAGATATACAGTTCTGGAGGCAAAGTTCGATTCAGAACAGTAGAGGAAGTAATATTATCTTAAAATGTTAAGTAGATGGTTTACTAATTTCTTCCTCCAAGTAATTGAACTATAAAAAAATACTTGTTAAAATATTTCATCTCTAATATTTTTTATCGAACCATTACAGTATAAGTGAAAATGTATTTCTAATGGGGGGAATAACGCATAACCTAGTCGCACCGCGTGACCGTTATGTCAGCGAGGTTCCAAGTCGCGCTCGTAGTTCTACATCGAAATAAACTGCTTTTTGTGAACAAATCTACAAGTTAGTGACTTGTGACGTCACTACGGCCGGTACTCGCCTGCGCAGCGACGCGGCCCGCCACGAGCGTGGCGGCCAGTCGGCGCGCGCCGCTCGTCGCGCGGAGCTGCACGCGCAGCTCGCACGCGGCGCGCCGCTCCAGCTGCAGCTGCGCCGCCACCTCATCTGTGATATAACCGACCAATATATATCAATGTTTAGTTTCAAAACCCTCTCTATCAACCGTGGGTGGATGATGAAAGGTACGAGTATCGCTTATCAATCGTATGAGACCAAAAAGCGACAATCGTACCTTTTACGCGACACCAGGCCAACGTCAGGACCGTATGCTGTATGGGTCACCGAGTATCGTGAGCTTGCCATGGCGATGAAATACGAACCACAGTTTATTTCAAGTTTGGTCAAAACCACTACAGGTAACGAGTATGTATTAGAATTGCGAAGAGCGAGAATTTCATTCAGCGAAAAGTGGGGTAACAAAAAAAAACTGCATCTCGGAATAGGTAGGTTACAATTGATTTCCCAATCTTTAGCATCAGAAAAGGGCCGTCACAATAAAATGTGTTATATTTTTATAACACATTATTATTATCATATCATGTCTCTTTCGGTCTTACCACAACGAATCTCAGCCGTAGCAAGCCGCTTAGAAAGCTCAATTAACTCCTCCTTCAGCTGTGCGGAGCGCGCTTCGGCCTGAGCGCGCTCGAAGAGCGCCGCGGCCACCTGACTCTCGTACTGCGATATATGACTGGCCTGCTCTTTGTTGATTTTCGATAATTGCTTTGAACACATTGAAATTAAAGATATTAAAGACAACCTAGAATTTACATTATCAGCAATCGAAACAAACAACACACGCTACTATGCACACATTCAAAGATGCCCGTGCAATTACATATAACCGCACGTGTGCGTGCGGTTATATGTAATTGCACGCTCACGCCCACGCGCACACATATGAATTCGTATATAAAATGATAGGAATATATTTATTTTTGTCATCTCGTTTGCTCACACAACTTTCACATAAAAGTGGAAGTTTTCATTATCACATCAACCAACTATAAAACTACTGTACCTGTTGCAATTCATGATTTTTTCCCTCTAACTCTTCTATGCGTGATCGACATTTATTCTCATTGCAAAAATCGTACTGGACTGCTCTGAAAAAAATACCCAAATACCAATAATATGTATTACATCTCTCATTCACACTCACAAGTGATTTTCTTTTTACTATTTTACAAAGCATTTTAAAAATATTTATATAAGTTCTATTTAAGAATAATTTCAAATAAAATTTTCAACTTAGTTTCGTTAATGTTTAATTTCAACTTAATGTTTTGTTAACAATTTTTTTTTTTTTTTTTCTTTTTTTATCTTCACGCCTGTAATCCCCGAAGAGGTAGGCAGAG
>DWEJ01000926.1:0-14423 GCA_018245835.1 Mysoria sejanus stolli
GCACTATACAATTAGACAATATTATAAACTCACCGATACTACACAACATGTCATTAAAGTAGACTTTTTGTCACGATTAGGCTGTACGTAGTTACAACAATATTCAAAAAGTAAGAATTACCTAATGTTTATTATAAAAGTTCTTGTATTTAATGGAGATTCACAACATAACTTTCGCTCGCTTTTATTAGTGTGACATTTGTGACCAACATACGTCATATTTACTTCTCTTTGTATTAATTGTTGACTTCAAGTGTTCAGCCAGTGGAATGTTATATTAACTTCAGACAATATTAACTGGAAAATATTTCATGAACAATTTTTTATTACATTATTAAAAATATTCTTATTTTTAATAATGTAAGAAAAAGTTGTGAAAATGAATATTAATAATATAATTACTGTTTAAATGTTTATGGTACAGAAATGTTAGCCTATTATGATCTGTTTTTTACAAGCTAGGTATGGCAACAATAAATTCAAATATGTCGTTTGGTCGTATTCAGCCAGCCCAGCCGTTACCCATTATAGTTTTGAAAGTGTAGTTGTTCGTTCTTTTGGTTAACTAAGTTGCATCTTATAGTATATAAATATATCCGTTTTTCATAAGAAACTCTTAAGTATATTATCGTTTTCACCTACTTTGTATGTTTTATATCATCCAAAAATCTAGGTGAGTGGATTTTATTATTAAATACCAAACCGTATTCAAGTTGAAATAAAACGATTCATATCGACCTGTTTATTTTGTATGTAATTATTGAACTCGCGGTATTCCTAATAGTTGAAGTTATATTATTGTAGATAATGATAAAGTAAATTTAATTGCAGGCCGAAAAGAAACATGAAACCTATTGGCATGAAGAAAAAATATTGACAGTTCTTCGTTTGAATTGTAAATGAAAAAACCGACTATGAATTGTAAATGAAAAAAGTCGTTAGCTAAACAAACAGTGCTTCATTTAAACCATATTTCGGGGGAGGAAAAGTTAAAATGGTTGACCGAGAAAATAAAACAATAGACACTGTCCAGGTGGCTCTAAGGATCAGGCCTTTGATGCGACAAGAGACAGAAAGGGGATGTGATGAATGTATCGAAGTAATTAATGGAGAGCCACAAGTGTCTATCAAGGATCTCGCTTTCACATATAATTATGTTTTCCCCCCTCATATCACACAGCAGGAATTTTATGATACAGCAGTGAAAGGTCTCATCGGGAAGTTGTTTCAAGGTATGCCTTATATCATCATCATCATCGGCAGCAGGCTATCTCAGTCCACTGCTGGACATAGGCCTCCCTCATAGAGCGCCACTGCGTCCTGTCCTCAGCTTGCCGCATCCAGTCTCTGCCTGCAGCCTTTCGCAGGTCGTCATCCCACTTAGCCGGAGGGCGTCCTACACTACGCTTGCCGAGCCACGGTCTCCACTCCAGAACTCGCCTACTCCACAGATCGTCCGTCCGTCGGCAGACATGCCTTATATACATTATATAATTTATTTTTAATCATTGTGAATTGTCCCCAAAGAGGTGGGCAGAGTAAGGTAGTACATTTCCACAGACCAGTTATGATTATCTTCCAAAATGTAGCAAATGTGTATTTTTAATTTGTACCATTGAAATTTGCAGGCTACAATGTAACAATACTGGCTTATGGACAAACAGGTTCGGGGAAAACTTACACTATGGGAACAAATTATGCTGGATCAGATGGAGATTCTACAAAGCTAGGTGAGACATTATGTTAAAGTTTTTTTATGTATATGTATATTGTGGTCTGGTAGGGTTAAGAATATTATATAATATTATATACTATTTTAATAGACAGGTTCATCCATGATGCATCCTGATTAGGTTTATTACGAGATTTAAATTATAGGTATGAAGGAGACGAATATTATTTTGAGTCAATTTTGATTGAAACTCTGACTCACAGTGTGTTACATTATAGAATCTAAGTGTGGCTTGAACCTTTATGATTCTGATGACTTGCTGAGGCTTGGTGGTGTTCCACATTTTGTATATACAAGTGCTTGTACCTATAAATTAAGACAAAAATTGAACTTTGCTTAGAGGAAAAAAATAATGCACTGGCTCTAAATGAAATATAAAGAAATTTTATTAGAATATGTATGTACAAGTAAAAGGAAGGCATTTGAACATTCATTATAATAAAATGATTAATAACAAATAATTTTTTCAATATACCCATTTTTGTTTTATGGTAGTTCTGGTAGGAAAATGCTGATTTTGATTTATAAATCAATACAGTGTAGTGTAGCCTAGTGGTTTGAAATTAGACCCCTCTCTCCCAGGGACCGGATTGAGATCCTGGTGTGCACTTTTTTTTTTATTTTATTTATTAAAAGTTTTACAATAATGTGGCATTAATAAAACCACTGGTTTATAATCTAATGCTACATGAGCTAGCATCGGTATTCATGTAAAAGTAGTATTTTAATTTAGATTTGATATTTGTAGGAGTAATATTATTTCGTAAAGTAGAGGGTTGTTTCTTCATAAGTCGAGGAACTAGGTACGCAGCCGTCCGTTCGCCCTATATATTGGTCGCGCGTGACTTAAACAACATTCTTCGCTATAGCCCTTGTGTATACAGGATTTAGGAGTATTTTGCAATTGTCGTTAAAAAAAATGTCTTTAAGCAAATTGTATTTCATTTGAACATGTACCAGCAAAATATTACATTGTTAAAAGAGCCCACTGTCAACATTATAGAATTGAAGTTTTACATTATTAGAAACTATATTTCCAAGAATATATATTTTCTTAAGATAGGTTTTATAAGTTCAGCCGTAGCTGCTTAAGCCATATTGTACATGTGATTCAGCTAACAATTGGTATAACATCATTTTAATCTTAAGGGGAAGATGATCTTTACAACTGCCTTAGTTTATTACATACCTGCTCAATATGTTTACTCCAAGTGAATTTGTTGTCAATTGTTAATCCAAGTATGGGCGGTATCAACAACTTCTATAATAGGGCAGTTACAATGATTCGAATTACTTTTATGTAAGCAAGCATGTTCGTGGACAACTAAGTTATCAAAGGGGGAGTATTTCACGAATGGGGATTTTATAACTAATAGTTTCGTCTTATTTGGATTCAACACTAGACCAAAATCATAACACCATGTCACAAGATTATTTAGGTCGGATTGCAGGAGGTTGCTAGCTATAAGTGGATCTTTGTTGCTCACTACTAGGCATGTGTCATTGGCAAACTGATAACACATGGCGTTTTTATACAGATGTTGTTATACAAATACAGAACGACCCTTGTTCTAAGACCCTTCGTAGCTAAGATATGATCACTAAACGCCTTATCAATTTTCACTGTAAACTTTCTGCCTTGGGATACCTCTTGCACCAACAAAGTAACGGGCTACATATTCCACAATTGTCGAGCTTGCTGATCAGTTTTTTGTGGTCCAGAGTATCAAACGCCCGCGAGAAATCAATAAACAGAGCTAGCACCTGTTTTCGTTGGTTGAGTTGCTCATTGACCAAATCTTTGAATTTTGACAAGAGGCTTGTTGTTCCTTTACCTGGCTGAAATCCAAATTGATTTTGGTGTATCACTTCATGCTTTCTATAAAATTGGTGTATTTGTTCACACACGTTTCTCAACAATTTTATCTATGGAAGAAAGCAATGTTATAGGACCATAATTTGAGTAATGATTCTTCTGTCCCTTTTTATAAATGGGTCTGACACAGCCGATTTTTTATTCTTCCGGGTACAGACCTGATGACACGCTACGATTAATAAGATTGGCAATAGCTGTTGAAACTTTTCCATTTATCATTTTAATATCCGATATTTTAATGCCATCGAGACCCGGGGCTTTATTAGAGTTCAATTTATTAATAATTTTTTGTATTTTACTACCTGTAGCTTTTGAAATAGTATGCTAGAGTTTAGCTGCTCGTAGTCCATACTAGGCTTTAAAAGTTTGATATCACAATTTGGTAATATTTGGTTTATGGACTCATGAAATTCAGTAGCAAAATTTTCAGCGATGTCTTGAGTTCTTAGTCCTTGTACGTTAAAAGCTTTGAGTATCGCGGCGTCAATCGACGATACGACTCGACCTAGCATTCTGTTTATGATCTGATATATTTTTTTCGTATTTTTAAAATTTCTATTTATTTGATTAATATAGTATAGATTTCTCTTGTGTTCTAGAACTCTATGTATTTTATTTCGTATTTTATTATATTCTAATTTAATTACTGGATCAAAGAGACTATTTTTCCATGACCTAAGTAGCTTATCTCGTTTTTTGCATAGAAGAGTAATGTTTGTATCTATTCATGGTATTTTAAGTTTAGATTTTTGAGAATACTTATAGGTCCTATGAAATTTAGCAGATTTTAATGCATTTTGAAATGAATCGCAAATAAAATTGTAAATATTAGTTGGGCACGTCATTTCATTTGTGTCATGCCATTATAAATTGCCAAAAATATCATTGTTAATTACTTGTTTAGTAACGTCCTGTATACGTTCGGACTCTGTCCCGGCAAGACAAGTAAAAATCACGGCTCGGTGATCGGCTAGTACAACATCTAACACTGCCGAGTACGGATGCAGCTTGGGGAACCTTCCGAATATGTGATCTATGCATGTTTTGGTGATAGTGTTAAGTTTTGTTTCAATTCTAGTAAAGTTCGTTATACTACAAGTCAATCCGCACTCGCTAAGTGTTTCTAAATAGGTGTCTTTGTAGGATGACATGTATTTTAGATCGACGTTCGTATCACCAATAAGAAGAAAGTTAAGTTTTGAGTCGAATTTCGAGATGCAATTACCCAGCTCCTTTACAAAAATATTCTTATTACTAGATGGCGGTCTATATACAGCACACACAACTGCGTCCAGAACTTGGTTTAGTTTCAGAGTGACTGTTAAATTTTCGAACGTTTTTGACTTATATTGGAATGGTGTAACCTTAATATAGTTTTTGATGTACATCATAATCCCACCACCTCGTTTTTTAGTGCGCAGTTCTGTGTACATGTTATAGCCCGGTATATTGTACAAGTGAGAAATATCATTGGAGATGCCGGCTTCTGTAATTACAATGACATCTATTGGAAGTGAACTACTATGAATTGTTTGTAGTAACTTAGTAAAATTTTTAATCATGGATCTTATATTAAAATGTATACAAGATAGTTGTAGTCGGCTTTTATGAGTTAGTTGTGTATAGAAATTATTGATGGACTTACAATTATACAATTCATTTATATGCGTTTCCATTATAAGAATATAAGTTGGGACTTCTAGATATGTAAAAGATGCAAATGACAATCAAGTTTAGGCTATTATCAGTTTTAAATGACTTTTGTCTGAGAAATTTGTTCAATATCTTGTAAAGAACGAATATAATAGATTTTACTGGTGCTAGTTTTCCTTACACAAACCTTGCCATCTTTACACCATACAAATTCAAATGATTTGCTTAATTGCTTCTTGGCATTATACAAGTGTTTTAACGTGCTTGGTGAGGGCTTCCCTGATGAAAATTCGATTCTCAGCTTTTTCCTTAGGGATGTTAGGTAACAGTTGAGCCACAGTAAGACATTTTTCTTTACCAGCATCTATCCATTGCTTACGAGCCGATTTCGTCTTCATTTCGACAATAATTGGAGCGGGTTTATCTTTACCACCTGGTAATCTTTGGGTTGATAAAATTTCACTCTCGTCCAAGTTTAGCTTAGAAGCGACGACTTGTAATATTTTGTGTACATCTTTCGGTGGTATATCAGGGAGACCAGCGATTTCCAGGGAGGTTGACAAGGATTTTTGCTCGTAGGTTCTTAATCCTTGCTCTAAAACATTTATTCTTAATTCTAGATTTTTGTTTTTATTTATGAGTTCCTCATTTTTATGCTCCAGTTTTTTTATTACGCTATCCTGCTTTTGTATAGACTGCTCCATGGTAGTGATTTGATCGCTTAAATACTCAAGAGAAGTCTCAAGGCTACCGATCTCCTCTTTAAAAGTTTTCTTCAGTTCGCGACTGATGTCCTGTACAAGTTTACGTGTGTCAATCGTTTGGACAAGGGAAGCAGGTTCAGGATCATCGTCCTCACTTACGTCATCAGGGATAATAAATGATGATCTCTGCGACAGATTTTTTAAGCAATCTTCACAGCTCCATTCTATGCCCGGAGAGTTTCGCAGTGTGTTTAGTTGTTTGTTAGATAATTTAGTACACGTAGAGTCAGCATGCACTACTTTATTACATCTGCTGCATTCCAAACCAGGCAATTTCTTAGTTATGTTTTTATTACACTTCACACATTTTTTTTGTACCATTGTAGGTAGGTAAAAAGAAAACTAGTAGGTACTCGTTTCACAAACCCATTCGGCTCAACGTACCGATGCGAACTCGACTTGTGCTTTGGCAAGACAATATAATAATGTCACTTGATAACAGGTAAGAAATAATGGGTTTCCGCCAGAGAAGGAATACATCCGGCCACATGCCGGGATACAGGCGACTAAAGGTGGTGCTGGCAGATTGCGCACGGGTACATGCCCTAGCCGGCTACGAACAACAGCGTAACCCCTACGCTGTTAACCCTAGCCGGCTACGGATAACAGCGTAGCCACTTACGCCGTTATTCGTTCCCGGCTAGGGCATACGAGATGCGGTGACCAGCGATCACAAAACCGCATGTCCGGCATTAGATTTATGCGCAACAATGGACTTAGATTATAAGCAAATACATGGTTTATATACTTGGCATACTTGACATAGTAACCGTGTTCTACCCACAATATTTGTCGGTGGCGCGTAATACTAATAAATTAAATTTAATTAAATTCATTTCCCAATTAGTCGGCAAGTGGTATTTAATCAAGTTTAGTACCTGTGATGCGATTGAGTTAATTTTTTTATACATACCTATATTATTATAACATCACGCCGAGGTTCTGACGGGGCAGGCAATGACAAGTGCCAATTAACTCTATCCTTAAAGACTGACACTCTTCATACATTAGCACTCCATTTTGAGATTACTGATTCAAAATTATATATTTGTCCGATTATAATAACCATTGTTGGCAATAGGCTCACCGCCTATTCCATAGTGGGACGTAAACGCAACTGGTGAAACGTGGGAGTGTTCTGCATTCCTCTGCCTATCTCTTCGGGGATTGCAGGTGTGAAGTTACGTTTACGTTTATAATAACCATTGTGTATACGTGTTGACGGCTTACGATTCTTTATAATTATATTTATATTGTTAATGAAGGTCAACGATATCAGTCCTTGATACGATAATGAAGGGCCAGCATGCGCCGTCACAGTAAATAATTATGTTCCCTTATAGAATTATTCGGCCCTTTTGTGTTTACCACGACCTTCGCAAACGCTTGCAAGCAAAAATAAAACCTTTTAGTGTAGCAAGTGAAAGTAGTAAAGTTCCCATTTATTTCTGATAATTCAATTGTTTTTGTGTGTTAAAAATTACAATTCTTCAATTTCGGTTGATATCTTTTTAAAATAATGCTCAAGACTCTACATACATGATATAACATTTAAAAACAGTATTTTAACTTTTACTAACTATTAACTGTTAAATTCTCATCTTAATAAATGAAAAGCTCAAGCGTTATTTATTATTATAATTTCAATTCAACGTTGCGTAACAAAAACCACAAAGTTAAATGAAAATGTATAAACGAAAAGAGTGTTTAGTAAATTAATTAATTGCTGTTTTTACCTCAACAGCGAACCGATGTTGAAAAAGCTCTGATTGGGCTTTTAAGCGATTCAAATCAACGCTGAGACCTGATACACTAATTGATTCGTCCTTTTCACGAGCTACCGTGCTAATCGACCAAATTTGTGATTTGATGAAATTGTGTGATACTTACTCGTAGGATATTAAATTATGTACTGACTTAACTAACGATTTTCTCGAGATATGCCTTCAAGAAGTTACAAAATATAATTTTATAATTTGTTATAAATATGAATTCGATGTCAACAATATATTTGTTAACACAGTATTTTGCTAAGTAGAACAATTATATCCAACAGATTCACATCTGTGATACAACTGGTCAGAGTTTCACAACAACAAACTAAGCCCGACACACACCGTCCGTTTTGTATCAGATCGCCAACCTTATAGCTCCTGCAAGTGTGCTCGTACCTTAATTCAATCGTGCCCCACACCCGGCAACTTACGAACGTCCCAGAAACTAAACTTCGATAATTGTTCGCACGGAACCTCGTAAATTAGTATAACAGTCGGTTAGGGTTGTCGATAGTTTGAGATTACTGATGTTTTGTTGTATATAGCTGAAGGTAGCACAGAACTTGCTACAGAATCAATGGCAAATATAACCAGTGAATGTTTTGTCCTGATGCCAAATTTTGAGTGGTTTCATTACGTGTTTACTGCCTCCTTGGTCGATTGGAAAGGTCCCGAGTTCAAATGCCTTATCGGGCACCATTGAATTTTTGTAACTTAGATTTTCTAATAGAAACTACTCGATGTGGCACGAAGTTTGGATACATGCCCAGTGTATGGCAATGGGCTCACTACCTATTCCATAGTGGGAGGTAAACGGTCACTGGTGAAACGTAAATTTGTACTACATACCTCTGCCTACCTCTTTGGGAATTACAGGGGTCATGTTACATTATTTATATAATCATTGTCATCATCATTATGATCACTTTCTCCCAGTCCTGTTTTGGAAATAGGCCTCTTCTAATGAACGTCATCGACCTTATTTATATACTATCAATAAATCCTGCTTCACACCTACATATAGGTAGCGAAGCATCGTACTGAACACGCAAATTTGTATATAAAATGTATTACGGATCAACATTTGCAAACTAATTAACTCGGTCACCAGTCCTTGACGCTTATAAATCGGATGATAATGGTTATATTCGCAGTGACTTAAGTCACTTAAGTCTGGATATGTGTCCGATAGATGGCGATGGGCTCACCACCTATTCCATAGTGGGATGTAAAAACGTATGCGGTGAGACGTGGGAGTGATCTGCATTCCTCTGCCTACCTCTTCGGGGATTACAGGCGTGAAGATGAAAAAAAATAGAAAAATGTAATAATGCTGATTCTGAAGACTGGCGAAGAATTCTTCGGAGCCAGTAGGAGTTATAATTATAGTGTTCCAGAATACTTATAAGTTTAATCAATAAACCAAATGTTTTAGAAACGTAACCACTTTTTATTATAGGTCTTGTTTATAAGATTGGAAAATTCGATAAACAACTCTTTTCAATATACTCAATTTTCTTCTTTAATCTCCACATTCTAAATGCGACTATTGTACTATGCAAGAATATTTAACTAACCAAATCACTAAAATGAGCTGGATAATATCTTCACATATCTATTTAAATTATTCAAATGGCCTACCACTAAACATGAAGCTGCTTATTTGACCTCTCTCGTCCAAAGGGATCCAAATTTCCCATCAATTAGTGCGAGGTAGGATATAAGATTCCATGCATTAACCCCTGGATTCCACGGCACACGCACATAATTACTCAACCTCCCCGCAATTTCAGTTTAACATTGTCAGTTACATAACACATGTTGAAATTATCTTATTTAATTTACGAAGGTTTTTGCTACTATAATTGTCTAATGTTCATTTTCTTTAAAGACTGCCTGCAACAACTCTATACTAACATTACAAAGATGAAAGATTTGATTGTTTGTTTGCATTGTATAGGCTCTAAAACTACTGGCTTGATTTCAAAAATTCTATCTTACATTATCCCTGATGAACATAGGCGAAAAAAAGAAATGAAAAGAAATAAATAAATAAAAAAAATAATAGTAATAAATTATTAGAAAAACTTTATTACAACGTGCTTTACACGGTGTGTTTGTGTTATAATTTAAAATATTTGTTAAATAGCCGTGCGCTCGTCTTTCATAAAAAAAATTATACTCCATTACTACTTGTCGCAATAACTTAATTTTTTTAAAAACAGGCCTTCTTGTTCTGCTTCAAGGACACCTACTTGGCCTATGCACAAATTCTCATATTGTTCACTGTTTTTGGGAACTCTGGTTACTTATTCCGGTATCACAACGGTTTTTTCTTCTGCAAATTCATATCCACGTTATGAAATGATAATGTGAATATTGATGAGGTTGTAACCGACACGCGATAATTGTCTTTTTTCCTTTTTATTGTTGCATCATTATCCTTGTTAATATCAGACGTTTTATTGTTCTTAATTGGACACTAATCTTGTATTAGAATTAAACTGTTGTGTGGTGTGTGGTAAAGTGTACTGAATTTCTCTGCCTACCTCTTCGAGGATTACAGACATTTAAAAACTCAAAGACTGTTCAAAGACTCACTTCAGACGCACAATCAGCGCATATATGTATACATTCATCAGTAACATTATAAATTGGATATGTATAATATAGTGATATGTACTTGGTCTAATAGTGTCTACTTGTATTTTGGGAGCGATAACATTGAACAAGTACAAAAAAAAACAATACAGGACGATAATTTGTTTGCTAACAAATATATCGTAAACGCTCTAAGCGTTTTAACAAAGTACAACACATTTGATATTCTGTGGGTGTAAAAATTCGTACCGGAGCATCATGGTGAAGTCAATACGTCTTCATACAGATTTCAAATCGTAGCAAAATTCGTGCCAGGCTGTGGCTTATAATGATAATATTTATATTATCTAAATTGGTGGTAGGAGACACGGTATGCCCAATGGAGAAAAGATATAACAACACAGCCTGTTTTCTAAATCTTATCTTATTCATAAATATAATACTAAATTAGGGAAACAAATGGGAGAACACTGTATCAGAAAATAAATTTATAAATTCTAAGGCAATATTAAATCTTATGTAATGTAGCAAAGTGTCTCTTAAGCGATTTATGGCAACAATGGAAGACATTCCTGGTCCCGACGAATGTTGGTTTCTGGTCTATGATTGAAATTAAATGGAAGTTGCGTTTGTTATCAATTTCTCTTCCGTACTATTCATTTGGTATCGTGTAGGTAACATCACGCATGTAATCTCCGAAGAGGCAAGCAGAGGAGTGTGGAACAATCCCACGTTTCACCAGTTACTTTTACGTCCTATCATAAAGTAGGTTGTGAAACTATTGATAATACGCAGACAGAAATACTGACTTGGAACCATACATAGTACCGAACGCGGGATTGGAAACCAGGACCTCGCGGTCGGAAGTCACGCTCGTGACATGATCGTTGGTTTCGATTGATCATAACAATTGTTTAGATTGTTATCCCACTTAACGTTTTTTTTTTTACTTTCAATTGCGGAAACGATTTGTTTAGTTTACTAATAAAACAAGGTATAATGTGATAAGACATTTATTGGACTTTAGGTGAATCTTCGACTCCTTCATTCCATTTCTGCCGTTCGCTCGTACCAAACACGACAAAGAATATATTCGTTAATATAAACAACAATCCCGCTATGTAGAAGACTATACGCCATTCTTTTGGATTTGTCTGAAATATAAAAAGTAACAGACTTAAGAAAGAAATTTGTCGTGATGACAACTTTCAAAAGATTGATTTGGTGATGCTTTAGATGGGAATATGTAATTATATAGTAGTAGTCAGTTCTTGTACGATTTCAATTCTTATTTTTATGATTTGCCAGGATTATACAACAAATTAACTGTGGTCGCTGGTTCTGACGGATTATGTAAACAATCATAAAAGGTTTTGACGATCTTTTTTCTACGAGTACATTGCACCCAGCAGAGAAGCAGACAGACCACCTGATGTATCGTCCATATCCAGTCCATATCCATATCCAGTTGATTTGGATGGAATCTCATTATTTCTTCTGTGAGTGGTGCCTTTTAGGAAAGATGATTGGACGATTGTATAATATTGGTATAATGTATTAATTTGTTACACCCTTTATAATTATTATTTATTATTAGATTATATTAATTATTAGATTAAAGACTCCACTCAGACGGCATAAAGATGGTTAACACTCGCACTAAAAATTTTAGTGTATATGTTTAAACATAGGCTCATAATACACAACTAAAGCGTATTTCAACGAGAAAATCAGGATGATTAGGTTTAGGTGAAGATTTCAAGTTAAGGTTTACACATACTTCGTCTTCCAGAATAATGCCAACAACAAGAGGAGCAAACAACGCTACGACGTTAGAAACAAAACTGGAAACTGCCATCAGCGTGCTCGCGAAGTTCGGTGCCATATCCAAATGAACGAGCTGAAAGATAAAAGTACAACGTAATTAAACAATGATTTCAAATTTTTTCTTTTAATTGTAATATCGTTCTAATTACTTGGTTGATGGCATTCGTGATACCCCGTTTCATTGTCTGGAGGTACGCGTTACTAAGGTATACTTTCATTATAGCCTACTTACCTCTTTGGGAAAATGCTATATATAATATATTGTGTTACTTGTCAAATGCGAATTAGCCAACCTTACATGCTTTACAAAGCATGATGGAGAAAACGAGTAAGGTTTTTAACAGTGTTTTCTATCGCCATTACAATGAGTGAACAACTAAAAAAATATTCTAATAGTTAATTAAAAGAAAACTTACGATGCATCCATTATAGATGCCGGCGTGCAGACCAAGAGCAGCAACTAGCAGGAGAACAGCCGCTGTGACGTCACCCTCCGGCACATACGACAGAAGAATTAAAGCCAAGGCTGGTCCAAAGAATCCTGTAAGTATCCTTCTCTTTTTTATACATAGCAGAATAATAAATAGTTTGGGTGTAAAAGTAACATTACTTCTACTTTGCGATTCTTCTACCATTTCACCTAGTATTCCGAAAGAGTAACAGAGTTTACAGACGAAACTTATATCTTAATCTTACATTATGTATATCATGTATGTATCATTTTCTCAGTTAATACTTTATAGGTTTATTGAAATTATCTCAAATTAATTATTATTATAGATTATTTACGATATTACTCTGCACTAATGCTGTTTAATTCTAGGCAAAGTTTTTCTGTAAGAGTTTCTTTATCTTTCATTTGTACTGTAACATTTCATTGGCATCATCATCATCAGCCAGTTTCCGTCTGCAGGTGGACATAGGTCTATCTAATAACAATTCACTGAGCTGAATATCTGGAGCTCTTTGCATACAACCACCGCCAACTACTTCTCTTTACAGTAAAGTTCATTTTAAACTTCATAGTGACTTACCTATACTGTTAGAAATCTTTCGACATACAGAGACACTAATCCATTTCCTCTTCAGAACATAGTCTGACGCGAATCCCACGGGAAAGTTCATCAGAAACATTGCTATGTATGGCAGTGCAGACATAATACCATTCTGTGAAAATAGTAATGCCAATATTAAATCTTATTTTTAAATGTTTATATTAACAACAATTATTTAATTATTCGCTAACATTATTTTAGACGATTATAATAATATACTTCATCTAGGTATACTAAAACATTAAAACGTGAACACGGTATTTTTTAACGAATATCTTTTTTAATACTTATTGAGTTTAAATCAAATGTATTTTAAAACGTTATTTAAGTTTATAAAACAAATATTTACCGATTTTATATTCACTCCGAGAACTTGGCTCATGTATGTAGGCATTTCAGTCAGCAACGTCCAAAATCCCCAGTTACTACCAATATTGGCTACGATGACGGAGATAAACGGTAGTGACGTCAGAATTGATTTCCACGGTGTTTTCAATCTCTAGGAAACAACTATGATGTAATATAATTAAATTATTAATTAACCGTTAGTTTCAAGACAATTATTAATGTTAGATATATTATAGAATTTGATATAGTTAAGTCTAATATATGTATATAAACACTATAACGTCAAAAGCATAAGAAATGTTAGGATTATTTAAAAAATATTTATTTAATATTAATTATGTATATATCGTGAACAGAAAAACTAGTTTTACGAAATCGTTATTCTGTACCGGTCACTATATTGTATTTAAAATGGTGGCATTTACATAATCCTATATTGTTAAGAGAACAAAACGTATGTAACAAATTACCAGTCATACGGACACTCGGAAATTTATCAAATATAACTTGCAAGATTCGATTGCGGACAGACCGACCGAAACTTATCATAACAAGCAACGATGCATCGTAGTTTTCAAAAGGTAAATGTTAAAAGGTTAATTCGAGAAGTAATATCTACCTTGTGTCCCCCTATCTGCCCTAAGGAACTTTGTATGTACAAGCGTTCGTCCGTGCTGATCATCCTTGACGCTTGCGGGGTGTCGCTGCCTATTAACAAGTACACCACTGTCCAAATAATGCCTATAGTTCCGTTGACATAAAAAATCGCTGGCCAGCCCCAGTAATCCGCTA
>DWEJ01000927.1:0-14416 GCA_018245835.1 Mysoria sejanus stolli
GCCCGATGCATGGCAATAGGCTCACCACCTATTCCATAGTGGGACTTAAACGTAACCGGTGAAACGTGGGAATGTTGAGCATTCCTCTGCCTACCTCTTCGGGGAATACAGGCGTGAAGTTACGTTTAAAGAAGTAATAAAAAAATATTTACGTATAATAAAGTACATACATAGTCGCTTGGCGATTTGACAACGAGAAAATCCCCGTGACCATTCCGCGAGCGTTTATTGTTATCATCGATTCACTCGCACAATAGTAATAATGCGTCTATAAATTAGTAGAAATGTCCCACGTAGCGTATAAAAAGAGCAACTAAAGTGTCATAGATCGTCGGCGGCGCTGCGCCGCCGCCCACTAATACGTTTTTACAATCGTCCGATGGTAATAAAACAAGGATGGGACTCGGATTAAGCTCGTTTATCATTCGTTTTGATGGCCCTTTTTGCTGTAATCATTCATTTTTCTTCCGTCGCTCTCTCCTCCTTTGCTTAAATGCCCCTTTGTTGCCGAGTAAACTCTTTTATCGTATTAACTCACCTCAGAACTGTGGAATGTTTTTGTATTGCCGTAATTACTGGTGGCCTTTTTACTGTTGTGTATGTATTATATCGTCATGTCAGTTCCCTTACGGGATGGCTAGACTGACGTAGTATTAAATATGTTTATATTTGCAGACTGTGCCGTTGGTAGTATTGGTTGCAAGTGCGATTACCGAACGGGAGGTCCCGGGTTCGATTCCCGGGTCGAACACTACAAAATTTTCTAATTTAGACTTTGTGGTAGTGCTTCGAATTCTGAATATGTGTTCGATGCATGACAATAGTCTCACAACCTATTCCATAGTGGGACGTAAACGTAACTGGTGAAGCGTGGGAGTGTACAATAGAATACTCCCAGAAAGAGGTAGGCAAATGGAATACCATTTGCCTACCTCTTTGGGGATTTCAGGCGTAATGTTACATTTAAAGACTAAATGACATTTAGAGTAATTAAAATTAGGGCACTTTAAAACGGTATATATATTTGGCGCATACATGCGAGGTGTATGTTTGTGTGCCTGACACATTTGCACGGCCTCTAGTGTTTATTGGTAGCGAACCTCGACCATTCTAATACACGTAGCCTCGTCCAATTCTATTCGTATCAAGAACGGATCCAGCCTTGGCGCCAGGGGGGGGGGGGGTTACATTTTAGATATGTTCATTCCCCGATAATATTTGCCATCAAATATTATATTAAAAGTGTTATTATATGAGTCAAGAACTATATTAACATAATTCAATATTGAAAGTAATATAACAAACGATACTGTGACAAAAATTTATAAAAACATGTTTAACTATCTTAATTAGTGGTCCATCTAGGTCTTGGACCCAGCCTAGGGGTGAGTCATGACCCCCATGACACCCCTCCTGGATCCGCCCTTGACTCATAAATACTCGTACATTACTGGAGGGCCTTCAAACGAGGTCTCAAGGAGGTCTCGAGGTGGTCTCAAGAAAGTCTTATGTCTAAATTTATGTTATGGCGTATTATTATTGTTTGTATTTTTTTTATTCGGAATTTTCTTATTGATACTGCTTTTGTAATATAATTGGAAGGTGAACTAAAACTGTATTTTTTTACATTTATTTACCAAAATGATTGAAAAGAGAATAGGAGTCGTGTTGTCTAGATGCCAGTGTCCCGGGAGACATTTGAACACGTTAGAGTACTCAATAACGTTTTCAAAGGTATGTGAAGTGCAACCCATGTAATTAAAGGGCAGACATGTGTTATGCAGTGGGACGGTAAAGAGATGCAAGATACCAATGTAATGTACAAGGATTTATAACACGTAAGTACATATACACATTTACCGGCGTGCATGTATAAACAGTGTTCAAGGTACAAAGACCACGGTAGGTTTATAACAATATTAAGTAACCGGCGTTCACTGCTTACCTCATAAAGGATCTGGCATAAAGATATTTATGTACGTAGTATATTACAATTCGAATTAGAACAGATAAATGCTTCATTAAACTTTCTCACGAAGAATATCGCCAGTTTGCTTCAATTCGAGGCTAATAGAAATAAGTTCGTGATAAAGCAAATTGAGACAGTTAATGAAACGGTTCTATTGCCAGCGATAAAAGAGGCGCGAAAAAGTATATATATTGATGTATGAGGACAGAAAGACCCATTGCTTAGTAAATGTTGACTGCTCAGTTGGTTGATGACTGAGGACAGACTGACCCAAAGCTTAGTTCATTGTTTAGTGAATTTGACTGCGCAGTTGGTAGATGTGGGTTCGGATCCTAGCCAGGACATTTGTTTGTGTTATGAGTATAAGTATTTATTCAATGTTTGAGTGTAAATCAATATTCTGTTTGGCTTTGTTCTAGATGAGTGAGTGTGTGGAGATTTATCTAGAGAACTCGTATAAACGAATATCCAAGTCATGTCCTTCAACTTCAGTATGGGATATATTTTGTGACTGGTTTTACGTATTGTATAAGTCTTAATAAGTCACTCTTGAAAATTGAACTGTTTGATGATACTACATGATATAAATCCATATTTCTATTTCCGACTTGTTGTGAAATGAATATTAATATAGCAATAGAAACTCTTTTTACAGCTTCATGACCATCATCGTCGTTCCGTTGATTGGGAGGTTCTGAGTTCAAATCCCTGGTCAGACACTAATAGATTTTCTAATTTAGATCTTTGAACCTTGTATGAATCTGTGTAAGGTATATGGCAATAGGCTCAACATAGAGGGACGTGAACGTAACTGGTGAGACGTGGGGGTGTACTCGTAATGCGCTGCTCTGCATTTCTCTACGTTGTTAGCACGATATTACATTTAGAAAACGCCATTTTGCATTAAGTAGACTTGTTATTACAATTTTATAATAAAGATGTTACAGTAAAGAATAAAAATAAATAAACGATGAATCGCTCGCCGCTGCACGCCGACGGCTCGCCCAGTCGGCGTAGGTGTACACTGACTTAGGTCACGTAAGCACAAACTAGTTAGGCTTGAACAGTTAATTGATTTTCAAGATAATGACGATGTCAAGAAGGAAATTAACAATTCATCGTGTAATTGCGTATTTACCGCCGTCTGTCGCTGCTACGTGGGCAATTATACTGGTTTCCAACGATATATTCGGTGTGATTCTTTGTTCTGTGTAGCTATGTACGGATCGGGTTAAATACCGGCTGAGGTGGAGCCAGGAGCTACAGAAACTGGCGTGGGTGTGGGCATAGTGATAAATGAGGAAGAAACACGTCAGGGAGTGTAAGGTGTTCAGCTTTGGCTCCTCCCTGTCTACTAGGTCCTGGCGTGATAGAACAATGCTTATAATAGTATCTTACAAGCAAAGCTTTCCAAGGAAGATCCACATCTAGCTACAGAGAACTGTAGGCCGATGATGACGATGCTTGTTCGATTACAAGCCTCTGCGTGAAACAAATATGTTTTGCATATATAACCAATTGTATAATAATAACAATTGCTTTCCCGCGGAAATAGCGGTTACGGTAACCCGGGCGCGTTGTGTGCCAATAATATCCATGCCAGCGTTTTGAATGAAAACATTGACAAGAGTTGCGTGTTGAACAGACCTTAAAGTTTTATGTCGTGCTGGCAGATCAATTAATGTAATGTTGGAGGCCTAAAAGGTTTAATAAATACATTTAATTATTTCACCTAGATCGGATCGAAAGCGAAAGATAAATGAATTTTGACTTTCGAGAAATATTATCGAATACTTATAACAAATATAATCACGCCTGTAATCCCCTAAAAGGTAGGCGTAATGTAGTACATTCCGACGGTTCACCAGTTACGTTTACGCTCCACTATAGAATATATGGTGAGCCTGTTGTCCTACACCGGGCACATTTCCAGCCTCCGAGCACTACTAGAAAAACTAAATTAGATAAATTTAGTTGTGGACAACCCGGGATTTGAATGCAGGACCTCCTAATTTGCTGTCACGCTTGCAACCAACATGACCAACGAGGCAGGTCTATCATAATCAATCCTTTTATCTATCCACTATTGAATACAGGCCTCTTGTCAGTATAAGAAGGCTGAAGACCATAGTCCGTCATGCTAGCACATGACGCAAAGAAAGAAATATGTTTCAATATATGTATCTAGGATTTCTGGACTGGGAGGCTGAATTCTGAATTACTAACTGACCCTTGCTTAATGAAAAAAGACATTAATTTTTTTTTATATATAGCCTGACAAACAGGCAGACGGGCCGCCTGATGGTAAGTGGTCGCCGTCGCCTATGAACATTAGCAACACCCGAGGAGTGGAGGATTAACTGAAATTAATGTTCGTTTTATCGATATTTCAAAATAAGGTTTTCCTCTCTACAGGTGGAAGATTGCAAGCGCCAATTTGGAGACATTTAATTTTTATGTATGGGTGCATGATAATTATTAAACACTCATCATTACTGTAATTATTATCATTAACTCGTCAACATGATACTGCGTTTCATCTCAGAATGAGTTAAGTCAGGGTTAAGTCAATATTATTCATTGTACATTATGCACTAATACGATTATATTGACAGAACGCAATAATGTTACTAGTGTATTGCCTCCACATCTGTAAATGCAGGCATTACGTTAACATTCATTGCATCATCATTAACGGGAGTGTAATATAATGACATTAGTATTTCGCCGCTCCATCGACGGCGGTCGAACTACATATAATGAAAGTGTACAGGACGGAAAAAATTAATGAACCTTTGTATAATCACCTTTTAGTATAATAACACAGTATAATCTGGTTAATGAACGCTTTGTATGCGAATAATTGGAGTCGAAAGTTCAGTTTAAACGGCGAAGGTGTTTTAAAATTTAAATATCGCGTAAGACTTTTGACGTCCTAGCTGAAATTTTAGCAAATAATGAGGTATGAAGTTACAAAACGTTTCAATGAAAGTTGTGTCTATGGTTTTATTAATATTTAGATGCTGTCGTAATCATGATTTTAAGAATTTGATTTTATTAATGCACAGCCCTTTGGCCCAGTTGAAAATAATTAAATAAATCGTACCATTATACTCTTATTTATTATGATATAAAAATATCAGTTCATAAAATGCATAACATAACCCAGATTTTAATAATCACAGACAAGAAAACAGTGAAGTTAGCAAGTTAGCCGTAAATTGACGGAACGGCAACAGAACAAGTAAATATTGTTCTGCAGCGAAGCCTTAAGGGAAGGCGGGAGAAATAGTTTTTTTTTATTGATGTCTCCGCGAACGCCAGCAGGAATTTACTTTTCATTACGATAGAAGTTTGTTCGCAAACAATTCAACACTCGTAGCGACGGTTCACGCAAAAACTTATGAAGTGTCGCAATAAAATAAACATGGATTTCTAAAAAGTGAGTGCTGAGAAAAAAAAATAACGAAATAACATCGGGATGGGACGATAGTTGGGGTCTGATCACAATGCAGCTTGGGACACCACACTTGCCTGTGAATAAGTCGCTTTGTTATGTCAATGACGATATCTTTATCCATGTCTGTAATAGTAAATACGAGTACATACATCTTCCCCCAGTTGGCAAGTTGTTTTAATGTTGCAAGGGAAAAAAACTATAACAAAACAACGTTTTCGTTTGATAGAACTGAAAATAATAATATATTTTAAATTATGTTTTTAAAATTACACGTTTCATAATAGCTGCCAGTTAATATTACTGGACAATATGTTGATAAATAACAACAAAAACAAAGCCTAATGGATTCTTTGTTTAATAATTGAATTTAATTTTGCCAATGACAATATCATTAAAATTATATGATGGTGTTAATTCGCGTGAATTGGAACAGCGTACGAATATACTTTTGTTATCAAAACTCATGGCTTAACTAATCCGTTCACAGATATAAGTGTTTAATTACAAAAGCAACTAAGGGTTGACAGCGTGATGTACGCTGAGGGGTTGATGGTTAAAGGTTCTGTGTGATCTATACACACCTGTTTCTTATTTTATATGACGGAGCGATATAAGAAGAGTACAAAACAATAAGAATCGCTAGTATGCCCGTAGTCTGAATGCATCTTGTTTTTGTTTCTTTGTTATAATTTATAAATTGGTCTACCCGTTTGGTCATGTTGGTTGCAAGTGTGAGTGCCAATCGGGATGTTCTTGATTCAATTCCCGGGTCGGGCACTACAAAATTTTCCAAATTTAGATTTTGTTGTAGTGACTCGGAGTCTGGATATGTGCCCGGTGTATGGCAAGAGGCTCACCACATATTCTACTCGTATAGTGCCTACATCCTTGGAGATTACAGGCGTATTACAGCTGCATACGTAATAATATCGGGCTTGAATTGATTAACATTTTTTATTTTCTTTTCACCATCTATGCAATGAATAAGCGAAACATAATGTTGATAAAGGCCACTGATATCTAAGTTGCCGTTTACCCTAATATAACTACTTGAATAAAGACAACATTATCTATGAGCGTTTGCTCTCATTTAAAGTTTTAAAGCTAAATTAAATTATCAATGGTTTTACCTTCAGTGTCTATAAATATGAATGACACAACACTTTTAAGCACTCTACAAAAATGAACAATTAAATTAAAAACACTCTGAAGCCTCGTCGCATCTACTCAGCACGGTTGAAATAAAATTTAAGCCCGATAAAGCGTGCGTTGAAATACTCGATAGGTACTTTAATCGTTCAACATTTAACTATCAATTATCTTATATATAGATAGATAGTATACACGGCCTTTGTGTGTATATAGTCGAACTATATAGTGGTAACGTTTTCAAAAAAGCGTTGAGATACCGTATTCAAACTGAAATACCAACTATCAATTCCTGTTACTAGACGTCTGGTGGGGGGCAGCAGGTAACGACGCACTCAAAGTTCGCTCCGGTGTAAAGGTTACGAAGCTCCAAGAACAAGAACAAGTGGCTTCTGAACTGAAACTTTGTGCCATCGCATGGCGGGACTTCCTGTTTACAATTGTTGTTCAATGGTTTTACTCGTAGCTAAGTCTCTACTTTAGTGTGTTCAGTCCTTGCCCTTTATATCAGGCTATCTGTTAATTGTCTTGATAATATAAACATATTTAGAAGCACATAATAACAGGTGTGAAAATGAACGCAACCCCAAGAATGTTTTTGTAATAACAATTACGTATTTTTCTAAATTACTTAATTTCTAAATTACCTAATAACAATTTAGAAATTTTCTAGAAAAATTTCTAGAAAATCTAAATTAAATCAAAGTTCTAATAGTGGTTCGAAGTCTGGATATGTGCTCAATGCATGGCGATAGGCTCTCCACCTATTCCATAGTAATGGATTTGGAATGGATTCCATAGTGGGATGTAAAAAAAGGACGTAAAGTGGGTGAGACGTGGGAAGGTTCTG
Source organism: Mysoria sejanus stolli (assembly GCA_018245835.1). Classification (NCBI taxonomy): domain Eukaryota; kingdom Metazoa; phylum Arthropoda; class Insecta; order Lepidoptera; family Hesperiidae; genus Mysarbia; species Mysarbia sejanus. The sequence continues at coordinate 7,429 of DWEJ01000927.1, forward strand.
CAAAAAAAATATTACGTTTTTTGTTCCATTAGATCAACACTGGGTCGGCTTGTGATGTGGTATGTCAGACAGCTGATTATACATCCAGCTACATACCAAATACGCACTTTTTTCTTGACTAGGAATCAAACCAATAACTCTCTAAACGCTCTCTGTGACAACAGTTAGGACTGTTGTCACAGAGAGCGTTTAGAGACCTAGGGTCTCTAAACGCTGAACCAACAACCCAGTCCCATATAGGGACATCCTATGTATCTCTAAGAATTGCAGTTACATAATGGGACGTAAACATAACTGGTGAAACGTGAGAGTGTTCTGCGTTCCTCTGCCTACCTCTTCGGGGATTACGGTGAAGTTACGTTTTTACGTTAATTTAAGTACAGCTAGTTGATAAAATACCTACTTCAATTTTAGAATTCAAGCGTTTATGTTTAAATCTCACAAGTACCGTCATCTTTTTATCTAGCTTTTCAAATAAATGACTAACATGTACCAAAACTCCGCAGAATCTATATTCGTCTCCTTATCAGTTAGATAGTTTATTTATTCAATTAAAGTATTAATTCATTATTGATGGGCGCGTTCATAATAATCTAATAACCAGGATATTTAACGGGATCGCATCAACTAAGAAATGTGTGTTCTATTATGTATTAGTTTATTCTGATAGATTATAAATTCATGCATCACAGGATTAACAGATTGATGAAATTTTACCCAAATGTATCGTTTGGCTGCCGGATTACACAAATCATGGTGGTTTTAGCGCGCTTTGGTAAATTGTTTGCCTTAGGGCTGAATGTTGTTTACAAAGTTGCGTTGGTCGACACATCACTAAATGGTAACGTAATCACGCCTGTAGTGGTAACGTAATCACGCCTGTAGTGGTAACGTAATCACGCCTGTAGTGGTAACGTAATCACGCCTGTAACCCCCGAAGTGGTCGGTAGAGAAGTGTAGTGCACATCCCCACACTTCACCAGATACATTTATGTGCTATTATGGTAAAGTTAGTGAGTCCATTTCCATACATCGGACACGTGTGCAGACTCATAGCCACTACTAGAAAATCTAAGTTAAAAATTCAATAGTGCCCGACCCGGGTATTGAACTCAGGACCTCTCGATCAGCAGACTGCTACCAACCGCAACCAATACGACCAACGAGGCACAAATGATACTTAATTTTTTATAAAAATCAACGCTTGCCTCTGCAGTGATTGCTTCTGTTCTTATATTATGTACATGATAATAAGTGATTATATATCATTGTCTAGTGTTTGTAAGCACTATTGCTGAGCAAAAGGTTTTGGATTCGGTGCCTGGAAAGGTATTATTAGGTTTTGTTAGCTTGAAATTCCCGGTAGCAGGTCGGAGTCTATCCAGACTATCCGGACACAAAGCCTTGCCTCCGGTGTACCAACAGGCTTATTCCCTATTTCATGGGACGTATAACAGACCGGGTGAAATGTAAAAATACTACCGTCCTTTGCGAAATATAAGCTTGTACTTAACCCTTATATCGACATATGATTCTAAAACAGCGAAGACACCAGATATTGAACGAATGTTCTACGAAGTGACGGCGTTGATTCAGGTATGAAAAATAAAACCGGATTACAGAATGAAGACAGCTCGAGATGGTTCCTATTGGGGCTTCAGAGGAGGCAATTACCATAATACATTGAGAGGAGCCGGAGTGTGCACAATAAAAGGAAATCGCCATAAATTCTCGTCACTGGTCGAGTGGCTGCTGAGGTTATAATAAAAAATCCCTTTAGACAATTTTCCATTATGTGGCCGTGTTCGGGCCATTGTTGGACGCTGGTCAGCGTTTTATGGCCGGGAGGGTGTCGTCGTAACTCCTTATTAAACCGTCCGAATGCAGCGTCTTATACCTAATTGATTTAAGGACCCACAAGTCGCTCGCCGCTCTCCGTTCTCTTGCCGCTGCTTTGAAATTCGACAGCTATATTTTCAAAGTTAGTTCACCGTAATTGGTTTTCGCGATAAAAGAAAGAACAAAAGTGAGTACAGTTTCTGTTTACTTCTAGAGTAGAATATATATTTATGGAACAACAATAACACTATCCTGTAGATATATGTATCCGTAAGATGAATGTAAAAAGACCACATCAAATTTAGATGGGCTGCGTTATTTGGTACTCGGTGCTCTCTGTCTAGCGCATAAGTAACTATGCATGAAGATACAACAATAACATGAATACATCTAATGAAAATAATGTGGTTACCATGACAAGTGGTAATTTTTTTAAATTATACGAGTATGTAAAAAATAATATTTAACAATAATTTCATAGTAGAAATTCTCATATCTTGATTTTATTTATTTTTTATAATCTATAAACATTTTTATATCGTATGTAATTTAAATTACTGTGTAATTAACGTAAGGTGACTTATGTTTCCGTTTTAATTAACAATAAGTGTACAACTTATTTCTACAGAAAATCTCATTTCGTCTTACGTAATACGTAAAATAGAATATCGTGTATTTTAAGTACCGGTAACATGATAAACGAAATTACAGCGTGCGGATGGCGTATCAAGGCAGACTTAATAACCTAATATCGAATTATGTGAGAAACTTCTAAGCCACTGTCCTTGAAGCCTCTCAAGTTACGGTTCAGTAGAAACTGAGCCGAACTGTTCACTCGTGCTCGGCAAGACATACCTTTACAAGTCAGTTTACAGAAACAAAGACTCTATCGAATGCATAACATTTAAATAATTGTGTTTTATAAATAACCGTTATAATAATAATTAAGTAAATTCAGTTATATTTCCAACGTGCACGACCAGGTGTGATGCGCCATTACGGAATCTGCACTAATTGCTTCGAACAACATGGAAATTTTATATTTATGTATTTATAAAAAACATATGCTCTTGCATAAAAAACATATGCTCTTTTGCAAGTGAACATCTCGAGGAACCTGAGTTCAAATCCTGGACAATACACAATTTATTTATTTATATTTACATATTTTTTTTTATGGTTACGTGAATCATATTATTACAATGTCTAACTGTCATGGTTGTAGAAAGATTGTTAAAAATTCTGAGAAGATTTCTTGCTCACAATCAGCATGTGGTAAACACTTTCATTACTTATGCGTTAACCTTACCGCAGACAACTATAAAAAACAAAAGAATTGGAACTGTCCTGACTGTTCTATACATCTGCTTTCGATCCAACGCCGAGAAGGAAATTTTGAGTCCACTCCGGTCAAGATGGCAACAAATTCGGAGGGACTCTCTGAAAGCGATACTCAGAATATTACAGTCAGGCGTCCATATTCTTCGACCTGCAATTTGGAATCCTCGAGCGCTTGTCAGGAGTACGTTTTGCGTACAGAAATTACAACCCTTATGCAAAGAGAAGTAAGAGCTGCTATACGGGATATTTTTGACGAGGAGTTTGTCAGGATCACGAATCAACTGAAGGGATTTCAGGAATCAATAACATTCATCAATTTGCAGTTTGATAAGGTTATTACAGACGTTAAATTATGCATGGAAAACACAAAACAACTGCAAAAGGAGAATATTAACTTAAAAAACAAAATAAACGACCTGGAAGCAAGATTATCACAGGTTGAACAGGACGCCCGTCAAAACAACTTGGAAATACATTGCTTACCAGAACATCGCCAAGAAAATCTTGTTAAGACTATTACTCAACTTTGTAAGGTCGTTTCCTTTCCTATATCTGAAAATGACATCCTGTCTTGTAATAGAGTTCAGAAAATGAATTCTTCGTCAAAATTGCCTAGAACAGTTGTATGCAAAGTATCGAATAAACTTAAAAGGGATAACCTACTGGCTGCTGTATTGACATACAACAAATCCAACCCTAAGCAAAAGCTTAATACAAAGCTACTAGGTTATGGAGACACTGAGGCACCAGTGTACGTGTGTGAACACCTCACCCCCTCGAATAAAACTCTGCATGCAGCAACCAGAATCCGAGCCAAGGAGAAATGTTATAAATTCGTTTGGATACGTAATGGCAAAATCTTCGTTAGAAAAGATGAATCGTCACCCGCACTTGTCATCACCCATTTAGACTCCCTAGATAAACTTTAAAATTGTTATAATATTTTTAAATTATATTTTTATTGTTGTTAGTTAGTTATATACATATTATTCTTAAATTACACACTTAGTAGAGGTCTAGAAAATTATTTAGGAACTTAATAATGTTTAATGATTTAAATATTTACTACCAAAACGTTAGAGGAATGCGTAGTAAATTGCAAGATATCTATAAAAATGTTTTATCATGTGATTATCAAATTATAGTCTTGACTGAAACTTGGCTTAACGATACTATTTTTGCAGAAGAATTGTTAGATAATAGGTACCAAGTTTTTAGAAGGGACAGACAGTCTTCTACATTAAATGAGGGCAGGGATGGCGGCGGAGTTCTAATTGCGGTACAACACTCTTTATGTGCTCGTAGAAACACAGGTTTTGAAAGCAAGTGTGAAGACTTGTGGGTCACTATAGAACTTCAACATCAACATACCAGTAGTAAAATACACTTATGCGCTGTTTACTTACCACCCCCCGTGAAAAGAGATTGTCTTTTAGAGTTTACTTCAAAGTTAGAAAACTTCATTGATACCATGGATAATGTGTTACTTATTGGCGATTTCAACTTGAGCCAAATTGATTGGGTTCTTGTAAAGATGCTAGATTATGTTGAACCACAAAACTTTAGTTCCCAAGTCTGTACATCTCTTATTGATTTTGTTAATAGTGCTAGTTTGAAACAATACAATAGCGTTAAAAACAAACAAAATAAAATTTTGGACCTTGTTTTTTCAAATACATCCCTACCAATCGCTGTTATTCCTGCCTCTGATATTATTTCTAAAATTGATGAATACCACCCCCCCGTCCAGATAGTTCTAACAACATCTAGGCATTATGTACTTAAACCTAAAATGGATACAATCTTTAAATTTTATAAAGCAGATTACAGATTGATTAGAACTAAGCTTGCTGCAATTGATTGGTGTCGTGAATTAGGCCCTCAAAACTCATTGGATACAAACACTGAAAAATTCTACAGCATTTTAAATAAAATTTTTGCCGAAGTTATACCTAAGAAACAATCATGTAAAAATAATTATCCTGTGTGGTACAACAATAATATCATAAAAATTTTGAAAGAGAAAGAAAAGTATAGACGGCGTATGAAAAAATTTAACAATAAATTAGATGAATACGATTATAATCTATTGAAGAAAAGAGCTTACACACTTATAAATAATTCTTACTCGACATATATAAAAAATGTTCAAGACAATATTGTTAAAAATCCAAAGTTTTTCTGGACTTATGTAAAAACTAAAAGAAAAAATAACAGTGACATGCCCAAATTTATGAAACTGCAGGATAGGGAAGCTTCTGATGGTGAGAGCATCGCTAACTTATTTTGTGATCGTTTTATATCTGTATATAAACAATCTAAGGACGTCACTAATCATCGTCAAATCTCTCATAAAGGACCGTCTGATTCTAGATATTTGAGCAACATACATATTTCAAGTGTAGAAATTGAAGATCGTTTGAAAAGACTTAACACTTCAAAAGGCAGTGGCGCGGACGGCATTCCTCCAATTTTCTTTTTAAAGTGTGCTAGTTGCCTAACAAAACCACTTGAAATACTATTTAATAGATCTTTAAAAGAAGGATTATTTCCTAATTTGTGGAAAGAAGCAATCATAGTACCAATACCTAAATCTGGAGACAAACATAGAATCGAAAACTATAGACCTATTAGCATTCTGTCTGTGCTAGCTAAAATATTTGAGCAACTTATTACTCCCTATTTGACTTGGCACATGAAACAACTGCTCAGTGAACAACAACATGGGTTTATAGCTAAACGATCAACGACAACTAACTTACTCACCTTTGTTGAAAAAATAACCCATCATATTGCTGCTGGTAGAGAAGTTGACGCAATATATAGTGATATGAGTAAAGCATTTGATAGAGTGGATCATAGCCTTTTGTTACTTAAGCTAAAGGAGCAATTCTACATTGATGGTGCTTTATTGCAATGGTTCGGCTCTTACCTAAAAAATCGCAAAATTAGAGTCATAATCAACGGGTACAGTTCTAAATGCTGTACACCTGTGTCAGGCGTGCCCCAAGGTTCTATTCTGGGTCCAATTCTGTTTAGCGCGTTTATTGACGATATAAAGCATTTCATAAAATTTTCAGAGTTTCAATTATATGCTGATGACCTTAAGATTTTCAGAGTTGTACAGTGTAAAGGTGATGAAGATTTCTTACAAAAAGACATTGACGGTATTGCCAAATGGTGTTGTGTAAATTCAATGGATTTAAATGTGGACAAATGCCTACATATAAAGTTTTCCCGTAAATATATTAAATATGAATCCTTCTATAACATAAATAAAACTAGACTAAAACGAGTGGAAGAAATTAAAGATCTAGGTGTTATTATTGACTCGGAATTAAGGTTTACTAGTCACATTAGTTATATCTTAAAGAAATGTTATAAAATGTTAGGATTCATAATTCGTAACACAAAGGAATTCAGGTCGGAACTTGCAGTTAAAACTTTATACAATGCTCTCGTTCGAAGTAACATCGATTATTGTGCTCTTGTCTGGTATCCGACGTATCAAAACAATATTCAGCGTATTGAAAATGTACAAAAAAAATTTTTACGTAGATTGTCCTTTGTCACAAATACATACAATCATTTAAAATGCTATGAAGTTCGTCTACATCATTTCAAACTCCATCCTTTATATAAACGAATTGAAATGCTAAGAATTATGTTTCTATACAAGTTACTTAACCGAGGTATTGACTGTTCGTTCCTTCTTTCTTTGGTTAATATTAATGTTCCTAGATTTTCAGCAAGACTTAGTTGTTATAAACCATTTTATAGATCTCTTAAGAAAGTTAAATATGCCAGT
>DWEJ01000928.1:0-14416 GCA_018245835.1 Mysoria sejanus stolli
GGTTAAGGCCATAGTCTGCCACGCTGGCCAAGTGCGGTTTGGCAGACTTCACACACCTTAGAGAACAATTTTTTTTTGCACACTAACACAACATGCACAAGTTTATAAAATTCGATTGGAATTAAAAAAAAAAACCTTGAAAGAAAACCTTGAAGTGATAAAGGGATATTTAGATGGTCTTAAGTAAAAAGAAATAGTTTTTTCCCTGAATGCGGTGTGTTTTTTTAACGGTACAATGTTATCACCATATTATAATATCCAATAACAGTGTGAGTTACCCCGGTTACCCGGGTTACCCGAACAAATTGACGCAAAAACGAAAACAACATTAAAACAAAAGAAAATAAGCCGTGCGCGAAACTGTAAAAGCACAAGTTTTACGCTTGCAAAAAACACTGCGTCGTGATTAGAGACGTTCTCTGTCCTATGTTGTGTGGAGTTAGTAAATACGAACCCAAATTTATGAAACATTAGTATCATTGTAATCAAATCCCCCATATTCAAATGTAGGACATAACTACTGTAGAGGCAGGGGCGAAAAAACTGTACTATACCTTAAATATTTGTAAATCCGCCACTGGATAAACTATGTAATATTTACATGTAATATAAGTATACCCTTCAGATACACAGACCGACGGGATATCTAAAGCCTTTTATAATAAAGACAGACGGTATAGAAAATCGCTCGTATCGAATCTCAAATTGCTTGATTTATAAAAGCCAGTAGAGACATTACAGTACATTCAACATTACAGTACAAAAATATGCCAATTCAACACACGTGCACGAAGATTTATTTACGAATTTATTGCTTATTTTTGTATTATTTCTTGTTACTTACGTATGTTATATTTAACATAACACGAAATAACATCACGTCTGTATTTTCCCAAATGGTTAGACAGAGGAGTGTACTAGATACTTCCACTTTTCAACAATTATGTTACACCTACGTTGAATAGAATACAAGGTGTGTTTATTATGATGCACCGGTGACAAATTCAGATTGCGCTAAAATTACAAATTTGTAGTTAAAAACCCAAAAAAATTTGCTCCACTCGGGGTTCGAACCCAAAATCTCTTACCCTGCAGTAGTACATGCAACCATTAAACCACCGAATATTATGAAATTATTGTTTCAATATATTAACATACTTGTATGTACTTACTTGCAGAATATATTGCTGAGATTAAAAATTTCAAACGCTGTCGTTCTACGTGACACAATATACCCAATTTTTAAACTTGGAACGTACGACTTTTTCCAACACACTCTTTAATTATACCTAAACAGGTTTGTAAAAATTAAGTCAACCGTGTAAGAAAACATCTCGCGCTCGCGAGCGTATTGAAATAAATGAGCGTACGCCTGACCACGCACTGTCTAGCTGCTGTGATCATATGAAGCTTATAATATAATTTGTACCTACCTATTGTCATGTACAAAAAGTGGTCAAGATGCCGACTCGTATAATAAAAATTCGGTGTTTCAAATATTTCGTTGAACGTAGGAAATTAAAATATTGTTCCGCCAATTAATATAAGGAATTCAGACAGTTATTATTTATTTGAAGTTACCTGATGATTATAACCGAATATTATAAATAGAAGGTAGGTATATTTATAGTACTGTGTAATAGGGTTGTATCTAGCGTTCATTCTTAACCGACTTTAGAAACGAGATTCTCAATTCGCTGGTTTTTTAATGTCTGTTACTTCAAATCTCCGGTACTTAACTGGTTTTCTGTTTGTTACCTCAAATCTCCGGTACGAGCGGAACGGGAAAGTTCTGTATTTCGGAAGATGCACTGGAAAGTGGGACCAGACGGAAATCTGGTCCCATTTAAATGAAATGAAAATATTTCACATAAGTTGTAGTGTTGTCTACTGTATGTAGACACTACAACTTAATAAAAAGTTTGTAAGCGCTACCTGTCGGTAAGTGATTTCCGCTGAAAACTGATGTAGAGTTTGATATACCACAGATATTGGTAATATTTTGCTAGTCTTGGGGAACTTTCATCTTATTATATGTAGTTGTACTCGAACATGATATCGCTTATGTATGTACAGTACTTTTACGTTGGACCTAGAGTAATTCCATGTGGTGTACAATCTTCTTTAAAGCAAGGATAAAATAATAGGATTGTGTGTATGCTCTCGTGAGAAGGAACGACTTAATTGAAAATAGGAAAATATTATACCCAGATCAAAAATTTTAAAATATTCAACTTGATATAATTGATGGAACACACAATAATATCGTATCGTATTAAATTTACCAACTTTATATCAGAAAAACTCCAATTCATAGTATAGTAAATACTTTTATTACATTTTTAACACTTTTATCGGCCAACTAGACTAAATTCCACTAGACCACCTATCACCTCGATGGTTATCGAACGAATACCCGAGCTCCTGACTCGATCATCAATATATTGTTTCAACCCCCACCACTCATCATTTTCATCGGAAGTTGTCACAAAAGAGTGGCGGGGTCGAGTACTGTTACTATTAAAGAACAATCAAACTACCTTACATAAAATTATTACATTTATTATGGCATTAAAATTTAAATTAGCGTAATACATCGATGAGATCTAAGTACAGACTCACTCGATAAAATAACAGTTAACTCTAAATGATAAAAAGTTATAATACTACTGTGACCCCGAAGAGTTAGACAGAGGTGTGTACACTCCGACGTACCAACCTTACGTTTAGGCCACACCTAGGTAAAAGATGGTGAGCCTATTGCTATACACCGGATGCAACTGTAATTGGTATCTGTAAAATAAGTATTATAGCGTCAAATTTAAAATGTTTTTCTTATTCGTATGCTTAGTCAGGTTATGTTGATTGGAGGCGTGCAGCATTAGAGCTCTCCATTCTTTTTGCACCGATGCTCGGCGGGTGTAGTCATTAACGGACGCTTTGGTTAGAACTTTAATTTGGCCGGTTCAGCAAAGAGGTGGTCTCCCTCTACATCTAACTCCATCCACTCTACCCTTAACAGCTAGGCATTTCATGGCGTCCACACAGCGCGTTTTATGACCAAAGTAGCGAAGGACTCTAGTGTGAACTATGGTAGAAAGGCGGGTCCTTATGCCTAGCTCTTTAAAAATGGAGACGTTTGTGCGGTGTTGGATCCACGATACACGCAATATTTGTCTTCAGCACCACATTTCGATTGCATCAATTCGATGACTTTCCCTTTCTTTCATGTTTCCGAGCGCGTAAAAATAGAGGCAATACTATAGCCCTTACGAGTACAGTTTTAGTGGCTTTTGTGATGTTGGGGTCGTTCCATATTTTGGATAGTCTATTCGCGGCCGATTTCGCTTTAATTCTTCTTCTGAGCCACCATCGTTTGTTATTAGAAAGCTGATATGGACGTAAGATGATACGACCTAACAGTTAGCAATTTTGGTTTTATGAGGCCTTATGTCATGCTTCCTGTCAACAATTATCATCTTTATCATTTATCTTAATTTATTTGATTTTAAGACCGAACTCCAGTCTGATATTCTCTAACCGAGTGAGAAATTCTTCGACTTTCTCGTCGGTCGTGGCGAATAGTCGTATTGTTGGCATATCAAAGGTTGCAGATATTTTTTACCTCTTACCTATAAGCACACCGTCAGACCAGTCTTGCAGAGCTACACGCATGATATGTTCTATGTATTTGTTAAAGAAGAGTGGGGATAGGATACACCCCTGACAAACACCAACGCTAGGGTGAAGTAGGCTTAAATTAACATTGCCTACTTTTACAGAGGCAGATCTACTATCGTATAGCTGACGTAAGAGGTGAACTAGTTGTTTTAGGACTCCCATCACTAGACGTGTCGCTATTCCATCAATTAAAAGATAGTTATATAATGTGCTACTGACGCGTTGGCGCCGGCTTGGACAGTGATTACTTTCAATAAATGGGACAATCGTCTATTGGGCACAACACATACGTACTATGAAGGAATTAGCAAGTCGCAAATATCAATTTTCATTAAGTACATAGACATTAATAAATGACGTTGTGTTATTAGAAAATTGCTTGTAATACTTATCATAATTTACTAAATTGAAAGACCCAATTAATCGAAACCTGAGTGTGTTGTTTTCCTAATGTTATAATATTATTAAATATTATATTATACTATGTATTTACAAAATGTGTATAAAAGAACTTCAATAACGAAAGAAATAAAAAGAAATTCAATATCGAAAATAAATCCCTGCACATTGATACAAAAACTAGGTTTCCATAAACACTTTATTGGGGCAGTTAGAAATTAACAAAATCGAATTCTCGATCCAATTTCAAAGTTAAAACCAGTGTCTCTTCGGCCGAATCCCAGTTAGCTTTGGACGTATCCGGATTAATTCCGTGAGGAAGTGGGAGTTTCAAATAATAATGCGACGAATTCACAGTAATGCTGGTGGTGTCTACTGAGAGGTCAACATTCTCCTTCTTATCTCCAATCATTTTTATCCTTACGACCAGGTTTTCGCAGCTCGCTGATGATGTTGTTTTTGGGCCGATCTAAAAAGAACATTGCAACGATTTAAAATACCTACTTGTTTTTACTGCATACGTTGATAAATTATCTTAATGCATAAATAATGGTGTATACTAGGTAAAAATTATTTAGGTCAATACGACGCAAGGAGGAGGAGGTAAAAATTAGATAATTGACTTTTTCGAACTCTGTGATGTTAAACTATTAAATCAACTAAAATGTAAAGGATATGCCGCACAATAATATGTACCTGAATCCATTGCAATACTTATCTTAAAATGTGAGTAACGTAATAAAGTTTCCATATCGCTATTAGGGTTAAGGTAAGTACGTGATTGTTAGTTTTAAAGTTTTCATCTTGTTTAGTTCCCAAAGCACGATTGTATTGATGTGAAAATAGAAGTTACATACACATAAAGGGACGGATAATTATACATTAAGGTGTTAAGGATAATTATACATTAAGGTGTTAAGGATAATTATACATTAAGGTGTTAAGGATAATTATACATTAAGGTGTAATACAAAGATCCTTAAAATGCCTGGTTTATGGAAACAACTAATTACAATTCAAGTCGTCAATTTTCATATAACCTTAGAAAAAACTGTTGCATCTACTGTTGGATGTGATATTGAACTTTTTTCAAACATTTCCAACACCTTTAAAATCAACAGTATGTTTATCTGTACAGGTGCGTTTAGTTAAGATACTTACATTAAAATATGACGGTTCTATGTAAATGTCGGGGAGTATAAGAAAAGAACGTAATCCGCAAAGAGGTAGGCAGAGGAAAACAGAATACTCCCACGATGTACCAGTTACGCTTATGTCCCACTATGGAAAAGGTGGTGAGCTATGGCCATACACCGGGCATATATACAGGCTCCACTATTAGAAAATCTAAATTAGAAACATTTAGTGGTGCCGACCAGGGAATTGAACCCAGGACCTACCGATCGGCAGTCGCACTTGCAACAAACACAACCAACGAGGCAGTCGGACAGGTCAGAATATAATCACAATCGTTAACTCTTAATAAGAATCCAGAAACGTTATTTTACAAAGTTGTTTTTTATGTAGGAACTTTCCAACACCAGTACCTATTATTTCTTAGAGCTTATTCTAGTATAATGCTCCAGAACAAATAAAAACAAACAAGATCGGACACAAATAATAAGAGCTGACTTGAAGAAAAACATCCTCCGCAGTTACAGATTGCTGGTAATTCATCTTGTATTCTGGAGTTTTCCGATCATGAATCCCTGCACCAACTTGACCCAACTTTTCAGTCTCCTCCGCCTCACGCTGCTCATATTCCTCAATAGTCTTTGGAGCGTCTTTAGAATGAAACCCCGATTTTGCGCCTCTGTTCTTGGCTGATGTAATTTCATATCCTGGCGAAGGTTCATGTTAGTCAGTATACAATAATCACCCCACACAAATAGGTAATGTTCTGGATATTTAATACTATTTATTTTATTATAGACTGATGTTCGTATTAAAATTATAACAGTGCATATCTACAGGTAAGGTGGTCATGAGTAGCGATGCTAACTTTTGCTACACGAACTAAAGTGGCCAAAGCTAATTAGGTCTCAGAAGGAAAATAAACAATACACATTTAGGAAAAGTGGAAAGTATTTTATGGATAGGTATTATAGGTATACTAGAGATGTAACGAATGTCACTTTTTGAACATTCGCGAATGCGAATATTCAGTTTTTGATAGAAAATGTCATTGATGAATTTGTTTTTGTTTGTTTTCATTGTATCTATATTTTTGTGTTAAAGTTCTAATGAAAATATAACTGCAAATTCGCGAAACATTCACATAAATTTTGCGAATGCGAATATACAAAAATATGCGAATATTCGCGAATGCGAATATTCATTCCATCTCTAGTATATACCTCCTACGTGTGAGTCTATGTGGTGCTGTATGATGTGTATACAGTAATTTCTGTACTTTATTGAAAGACAACTATTGTATAGTTACAATATAAGATTGTTACAATATAGTTGGGAACACTAGCGACAACTATTATAAAAAGTTGATTAACTAAAAAATAATGAAAACTACACGTTCGTTCTGGACGACGCTCTGGACTCTCATTATTTACTGACTCACACTGCACCAGCGCGATTTAATATTCTTTAGTGTCATTTGGTCGTGGATCGTTAGTATATAGGTATTTGCCAACTGATGCATACAAGTATCGCATCAGAATTACCAATGATGATGTATGCTAACAGAACAGTATGCGTTATTAAAATGACATTCACATTACCCGGGGACATCAGAACTCGTAGATATCAAAAATTTGTATTAAACATCAAGCCATGGGTTCTAACAATCCATCTGTTTCTAACGGTTGGTTCCGTACCTGTTATAACTAGATCCGAATGCATATTAGTAATATTGTAACATTAAGACTGTAATCCCCGAAGTGATAGATAAAGTGTACCGAGTGTAGTATTGAAAAGGGAGTGAACCTACTACCAAACACGGGGTACAAAGCCATAGCCATCTGCCAATCGGATCGGATTGTATTTTATATTGGAAAAATTAAAATTTAGTTCTAATATTACGTTATATCAACTAGAAGAGGCCTGTTTTCAACATGGATTGCCATAAGGTAAAGAATAGATAAAGCTTTTACCAGTAGAAGGAAGATCATCTCCTTGTAGAACATCAGGTTCTGGTTCCTTTAAAAGCTCTGCGAGCTTTTCTATTGTACTGACAGGAAACTCCACCATGCTGCTAATAATTCAATAAAATTTAATGGAAAATATAAATAGATCACTAGTTCAAAATGTTTATAATGATGTAACTTTATATTCTAATTACAGATCAAATCACAGTAAACAGCCAAGTCGTTTGTTGCTAAGCAACAGTAGTAGGTTTACCTGTGTTATCTTTGTTTTTGTATGAGTATATGCAAGAAATAGAGACAGTCACAATATTTAAAAACTTATTGATATTAAATCATGCTCATTAAAAATTATATCATTATGCGAGTCATGATTTATTTTGTTTTACATGTTTTCAGTTTCATTATCACTAACATGAAATATGTCATATTTGGTAAGAACAAACTCAGTCTGATAGTTTCCAATAAAATAGTCTTAGGTGCAATTGCGGTGTGATTCTCAGGCTGTCTCAGAACACAGTCTGTGAATTGATTATATTTTATGTACACTTACTACAAGTGTACAACTATGTAAATAAAAAAATATAAATGTAACATCACACCTGTACTTCCCTGAAGAGGCAAGCGACCCAGTATAGTACAGAAAGTTCTAGAAATTATTGTTACACATATTTGTTAAACATGAAAAGTTTTAACTTGAAATAAAACATCTCTTTTCAATGCATTTTTTTATTCATTTCAAAGACAATGTTCTATGTGACACAAAAGTAAATTAGTTTACGAGTATCTAAGGGAAGCCATCGTCATCCTCCTCTGCCATTTCTTTAGCAAGTTCAAGATCCTGCTGCTCCCTTTCTCTACGTTCTTCAGCACTTTCCAGCTCTTTACCATAGGATTTCGGTGGATATCTCATGGCTTTCACACTCTGATTGTGTAGCTCCAAGCAAAAGGATATGCGCTGGTGAAATGCCAGCTGAGGTTCCCTAGTGCAGTATAAATCAGAACTTTCTTTATTGCTCATGTATCCCTTCTCTGGGTCAATAGTTGCTTCAATGACTCCATCTCTAATAGCTTTTGCTACTATAAACTCGGCATCCTCAGAAGAATCCAAACCTAATTTTCTTGCAATGTCCTTAGGTGATATACGAGAATAGGATAAACCTATGGAACGGATCGCTGTCTTAATCACATTCTGTCTCAGGCGTAGGATCAATGTGAAGGTGTGGTCACTACGAAATTGAGGTCCAAAGTTTTCCAACACTTCTCCAAATCTCTGCAAGTTACCCAGTCGTACAGCTTGGGTGAGCTGGAAATAGGGGGCAAGAGCCTTCCTGAGCTGAGCCTGTCTGAACACAGCACGCTCCGGTATATCACCCAAAAGAAGTTCAACAACTATTGCCAGTTTTTGGACTGTCTGGCGGAACCCAACTGCAGCTGTTTGAGGAGCCTTCCTGAGAGCTTGGACTAAATGTTTATGGGCATCACTGTACTCAAGCCTTGCAGCTTTTATTCTGCCAAGATAGTACAAGAATCTTGCCCACTCATTGTTACTGGCATTTTCTGGGAATACAGACTTACTGACCAACTTGTCAGCTTGATCATATAAAGAATAATGTAAGTAGTTACGAAGAAGACAATTGATTAGGACAGCCTGTCCCTCAAAGTCATTGCGAAGGGTGGATGTGCGCAAACGGGCATGTAATAGGCCCCTAATTAGGTCCAATTTATTGGTAAGTTCGAACACTCGGGAGTGGTAGAAATAGCATTTGGAAGCTATCAAATCTAGCGTTCTACGGTTCTGAGCCGTTATTTTATTCATAAGCTGTTGAGAGCATTCAGTGGCTTCTTCCAATTTATTTGTGTCTAGTAAACGTAATAAAACCAGGAGGTGTATATAAACATCGACTTCCGGTACAGGAGTCTTCGGAGCACTTCGTGAGCGAGGTGGTTCAATGTCTACTGCACCTGGCAGGGGGCTCTCGACTAAAGAAAGTATTGTTTCTTTGTCCGCATTTGCAGGATAAAGTTGGTTAATAATAGCTCGAAGAACATTACCATTTAGTTTTCTTCTTGTATTAGGAAGCGATCGTAAGACCCGCATAGCAAATCTGGGTTCTTTTGAGGAAACAGCCTTGTCGATTTGCCTGACATGCTCCCTTAAATCTTGAACAGTTATTACATCGGCGTCCTTTTTAACTTCAGTTGTTTCTATGTCACTGGCTGCTGCTGGGCTATCCACGCTTTTCATTTCAACATCTTGGATTGCCTGAGCCATTTTTCAATACTTGGTGAGGCACAAACACTTCAATTTTTAATTATTCTCTTGATCCAATACTCCTATCATGAATACAAGAATCATACAAAACCAAGTGACAGTAATGTCAAAAATATGCCGAGTAACCAGTAAGACCAGTATGTTGTTGTATGGATGGTAGTATGAAATAAGTTATAATGGTTAGACATCTTTTGAAATAGAAATAAATAAATATTAGAATGAAAACATGTCTTGTTTTGAGCAAGAAGTAAATAACCAATTACTTATAAAAAAATTGATTTGCAGTAACTCATTTATATTATCAATAATTTTTGGTAATAGCAAGAATGAAGTCATATTACTAAAAAATAGTATTATCACATTGCAATAGTAAGTATTGTGTCACAAATATTATGTCATCTGTGGTGGTTACTTTTGACTTTGATCATATTATTACTGACAATTGACTGACAAATTTTGCTCAACATTCATCTTTTTAATGGTTTAAATATTAAGTTTTACTAAACACGAACTTAATGTGTCTAATATTAAGTTAATAATGAAAGAAATAAATAAACATTTGTTGTCTATTACATAAAATATGTTTATGGTTACAAGTTTTTTGCCACTGTCTTCCCATGTCATAGACTATAGACAGGATAAAACTACTAGCATTGCTCGTAGTTGCTTAACCAATATAGTGTACTGAGAAATAGAGATAAAAAGCATTCAAAAGTTTAATTACTAATGATACTATTGAAAATATCGGGATTACCACCATCCATCTGTCACAAAAGTGTTTTGTGCCAAAAATCGTAAGCTACGGAGGCGCTGCAGCTGCAGGGGACCGGTTGATTCTTTTCATAAAATTTCAATGTGTTCTGGAAATGGTTTGCAAAGAGGACGTGGTATCATGGTTTAAAGAATTGGAAAGCTATAAACGCATAGACGCAATGTGTACCTTGTTAAACATGTGCTTGCCGTTTGAACTACGTTTTATTGGCACGTACTTGGAAGAGCTCGGTAAGCGGGACTTCCAGGAGTTGCGTGGTGCCGAGTTGAGAGCAAACAACCCGACAGACCTTGCTGCAGATATAGGAGGGGCTAATACAGATCCGAGGACGCGACGGAAAATGGCTCTGTACGTGTCTCTCTTGCGTTCATGTAACTTCGCCTGTGCCACCACACTATACAATGCAATGGTCAGTTTAGAACAGAGCGGCTTACTGAAGGGTTTGTATGGCGACCTGCTAGAAGAGATTCTTCTACTATACACGATGGCCTTACACCACCCGGCCTTCACGTTTGATCAGAAGTCACATTTTGGTGAAATATTAGAGAAATTGAAAATAGAGGACCAACGGATACAGTACCAAGAGCAGCAGGACCATATGAATTTAGCGGCAGTGAGTGGATGTCATTCTCAGTCTAGTATAACTCCCAACATGTCAGTCCCTCCTCCTAATATGCCTAGCTTGGGCCCACCGCCAGGCATCGTGTTTGTAAAGACTACAGCAGTACAGGTTAGTATCATGCTCATCTTGTACATCAAGACACAAAAATGCTTATTAGAAATAGCAAATAATGCAGATTTATAATGATATGTACTTGCCAATATATTCATAGTTTCTTTTGTCAAAATTAATTTAGCTTTAAATAACATTAAGATCCAGAATCTGTCATAATAATATCATAGTCATAATAATGAGAGACAAGTGCACTCTGTCATCTGATCATAAATTAATCTGAGACTATACTACGGTCACAGAATAGCTGATAAACTACAAACATAACATTTCGAAATAGGAACATTGTAGATAATTTCATACTAACACAAACCAAATACTCAGTTTTATCATATAAATGTTTGTCCCAGTTCTGAATAGAACCTTTAGAATTTGTAATTCTAAATTCCTGTGTTATGTGTGTGCATATAATGTGCATTGTTTCCATAAAACACTTGCATAACTTATAGAAAATTTGTATTATTTGCAATATATACTGTATAAAATTATTTATAGAATAGTATATTTACAATATTCACTTTGTATATATATTCAATAAATACTTTGTAGTGTATACTTTGGATTATGTGTGAAGTGAGCTCTAGAATCATTAACTCTCATAATGACAACATCATATCATATGTGTATATCGCTGATGGGGTAGACTATCATACTTGTTCATACACTTTAGACAATCAAGGGGATATAATAGTCATGGCCTTGGGGTGTGAACTCGTAAATACTAATAATAATAAGGCCTTTTATTTTGAACTGTTTTATCATAAGACTAGATTCATTATATGTAATAATTCCATTGATTTTTAAGTTCAAACATATTTTTGACTCACAATTAGATCAATCCAATGACATCAGTGTATAAGGCATTGGAATACTCTGTCTATCCCATAGGGACCATAAATGACAATTTAATTATAATAATTACCAGTTTTTGTCTGAAATTTTTAAATATGTTACTTTCATAATATCAAAGGAACTATACATATTTAACACTATACACCTATAAATCTGGATTAGATTCAATGATAATCTGATGTGAAACATTATCTATATTGTTTATTTAAAATTTCTTGTCTTCAGTTCTATTGTTATAGAAAATTCATATATTTTAATGCTCACTTTAAAAACACAACACTCAAGCATGTCAGAAGTTTAATATTTGCATGGTTTAATATTTGGCTTAATAATCTGACTAATAATAGTAAAAGAGCACTGAAATTTTGTTAAGTTGAAGGTTTTTTAAGCATAAATGAATTTTTTTCGCTTCAAATTGTGCTGTGCAGTTTAGCCCTAATTAGAGCAATGCAAGAGTCCATTTGCAAAATTAGTTTTAAAAAATGAGTCATGAAGTCCTCTATGAGTCATAAAGTCCTCTATGAGTCATGAGGTCCTCTTACCGTAATCCTGAAATGTTTTTTTGATTCTCTGTAGTTCCAATTCTCTCTTGGATATAGATTGCACTTTAATGGTATTATTTGACTCATTTTGGTATGTGTGTGTGTGTGACTAAAATGTGCAATCACATAGAAACTTTCTTTAAGTCAGTACATGACAAGCATTTTTTGCAACTCGTGATAAGCATTTTTTTGTTATTTTATTATTGCTTTGGATACAAGATAAAAAAATATATAATCATTATAAACAATAATAATAATGATCTTAAGTTGTTATTACATATGTTACACTTTCTTCAATTAACTGACTGTTTCGTTATCTGAGTGGTTGCAATCGTGACTGGATTTTATTGCTCAGTTGGTTACTATTGGGTTTTCCTAACTTAAGTTTCCTATTTGAAATTCCAAGTAGAGGCTCCTAGTATGGATTTGTGTCCATTATATGGCAATAGGCTCACCCCCTATTGCATGGTGGGACGTGAAGTTATCTGGTGAAACGTGGGAGTGTATTATACTCCTCTGCGTACCTCTTTCGGCATTACAGGCATGATGTTACAATTATTTTCTTCAATTAATTTATTATGTCATTTGCATACATATAAATATAAAGATAAATTTTATTAAGAACATTAATAACAGTATATACATTGATATTTTCATTGATGATTCTTATCTAAAATTGCTAAGTAACGTAAGTTCAAATTGTATATAAAATAAGTGCTATTAAAATTTCTATTGAATTTTATATATTATCAAATTTTTCTTATGTTAGAAATACAGTTTAACACTTTTCAGTTTTATTTACATGACAATAAACATTGACCTACTGAGTGAGAATATAACTCCTATTGGTAAGTTTAAACAGCTGAGTTATATAATAGATTCATATTGACTCTGAGAATTTATGTTAATTGAAAGAATATTTAACCATTGAATCATTTCAAACATGAAACACAACAAATTCATGTAACAGTTTAATTCCCAGTGCTTTCTAATGTTTTACTGTGAACAAAAAGCTCAATAATATACACATACCAACATCATCATATAATTTTCAGTCCAGAGTTCCATAGAAGTCCTGTTTGAGCTAAGATGACATGAAGATGTAATATATTTAAAAAATGTGAATTTTGTACTGTTAATTCAACATAATTATATATAAATATAAATATCTCTCTATGGCATAAACACAGATAGGCCAAGGCCATTAAATGTTGGTCACATCTTTGTACAGGGTTTAAAGGTCACCCTCCTATCAGTTGGTCTGACAACCTTAACAAGATGTTTGGATGCAGCTTGATTTCAAAGCCTCAAGACCAGGGCAGTGTTGTTGATTAGGAGTAATCTGTGTCCAGTAATGTAATGGTGGTCCGTAATTGTAACTGGAACTATTGGATATCTAAAAAATTGAGTATTCATAATCATAACCAAATCTTATATAAAAGTTTCAGATCAAGACATGACAACTGAAAAAAAACACTAAATTAATACAACCCATTTTTACTCTTAAAATTTACTATTACAATTTCTTCAAAATATCAATCCGAAACTAACAGACTATCTGAAACAGATTCATGCCCATAATTGTAGTTATATTGTAACTGTAATTGGTAATTTCATAATCAATTGAGAATAAGTCACAGGTTACATATAGTCAATGAAAAGAAATGAAACAAAAAAGCTTTTAATATATTATAAACTATATATTATAAGCTGTATAATATATTATAAACTATGATTATATCTTTATGAAAACATATTTTTATTAAATCTGTATCATCCATAGCTCTAGTATGTCTTATCTGTTTAATGTTGTGCAATCTTACATCTTGAAGAGATGTTTCACTATATCCATACTAGTTGTAATAATAGAACCTCAATCTTTTAATCTCAAAACACTGTTGGATTAAAATTTTTTTGAGTATGTTTAGCCAAACTATAAGATGCTTAGTTTCTTAAGTATCCAATTGAAAAATAACCAAGTATTTAAAGTTATATTACAATTTTGTAATGTTATATTATTGTATGTACCTTGCAAATATATAAAATATGATACATTATGTATTT
>DWEJ01000929.1:0-14416 GCA_018245835.1 Mysoria sejanus stolli
TTGGTGTTTTTCATTTCTTTGTGAAGCAACATATAGACTACTTTTCATCCTAGAATTCCCACGAGGTCGGTATTTACACAGGAAAAACTTTGTGATACACTGATTTACATGCAGGCGAAGCCACGGGCACAGCTAGTATTTTATAATTATACGTAACATGTGTACATGATTAATAATTATGTTGGTTATACAAACATCAAATGTCCATTTCACACCTACATCATATTTATGGTCAACAATCTAGCAGAGTAAACCAAATACCGGTCTCCTCGGAGGATATCCTCGGATATGTAGGAAAGACGATACAATATCACATTTGTATGGATTCATGCCGCCGGATATCCGGCTCGAACTTTGCTGAACTATGGTAATTACGTGACGGGCCAGTCCGTGAGCTCAGCAACTAGAAATACCGGAAACGTCGAGGCGTTATGTTATAATTATCGATGTCTTATCACTTGCCAGTTTTATTTTATTACAATCAATATTAATATCTGATACGTTAATTTCGAGCGTCGACAGAATCTCATTTGGAGAGGCCGCGTCCTACATCGATGCGATAAAAGGATCGATGATCACGATTATTTTGTTCAATCCTCCGAGGTCATAAAACTGTCAACTTTATACTTTGTGTTAACATACTAACGGGTAGACATTCCACTTTAACCGGGAAGATACGATTAAGAATTTGCGAAATATATTCAGTATATATCCTTTATCACTTTTTCATTACCATCACTATAACCAATTGTTAACATAACAAAGGGAGGAGATGATTATTGACCGTCTAGGAATCATGTCTAGGTGTCCGCTGCGGGCCCACCGTAACTCTAAATATTCCTACGCTAGGGAGCAGTGCTGGCAATGAATCGTAATATCTTTACTTCAAGTCTGTGGTTAGCAGACGCACTAACAATTCTAGATTTTTAACGTGCTCCAACGAATAGATGTTACGTAAATAATATAGCCTTGTATTAAATAAAAATGTAGTAAATTCGTGCTTCTACAAAATACAGTAAATTTTAATCTATGTATTTATTATTTAATATTGTTAAAGTGACTAGTGAAAAAGTGCATGCGTACAGTGCATTCAACCTTGGTGTGCACTTTGCTAATCGCTTCCAGCCAAATGCATCGACACGTATCGACATTTATAATAAATTAAATTCCAAGTGTACTTAAACAGTTTTAACTCTAAATAACTCATTTCGGCTCTGTCATTTTCCAGTGGTGATGCTGGTATTGTATTAAATTGTAATTAAAAATCTTTCAGGGTAATAAAAACAAAGAAACTTACAGCACAGAGCAGACGTCTTGTAAACCAGTATCTCGTTTACATTAGAAAAGCGTCAGTATTATTATTATTATTATTATCTGACCACGCTAGGCCCCTTACAGGGTATGTAGAAAAAAACAAGTGTCATCCGCAAAGACCTGTCGGGGTTCTTCTGCGCTCATAGCTCTCTTCATCCAAACTATCGATTTCCGAGACTTCTGATATCCCCTATATAGTCTATAATAATATAGTCTATATTATTATAGTGCGTAAATACGTTTCGTAATGACCATGAATTACATCAACGCTGTCCTACTACTAAAATGTCGAAGTCGCGCTGTCGAGAGGCGGTTGATCGGCTTAATAAGATACTATGCGTTGCCCTTGGCATGCGACAATTTCGCAGCGAAAGGCAGAAAAAACAACTATATATAGGTACCTATACGACGCCACCGCCACCTTCAACCTGTCACTGTCACCTGTATTACTAGTTCGATAAGACTTAAAATATGCAATGATATTAAATTGATTTTGTTGAACTTAAACTTGTCGACCTCACAATGCCAATGTGATATTGTAACGTTCGCTGTAAATGCTTCGTTTGAATTTGAGTTTTATTTCTTATGTCATAAAGTTTGTTTTAAATTGGAGGTACGAGGCGTGAGAATCGGGAAAGGATATGTAAATCGTGATTGATTGGTAACATCCACGACAAAACGCCGGGAGTCTGACGTAGAAGGAACTGAAATGTTTTTGCACGTTTGTAATTTGAATTGAGAACGAATACAAAATACGCCAAAGGCCAAGACAAATGTCCACAGTCAAAGTAATTGATTTTTAATGTTCATAACGCTTAAACCTCATTATGTTTGACATAATCAACGTTCTATTATAATTGAAAATTAATCTTGTGTTATTTGTAATAACTGGTTGTAAATGTTTGATTAATTATTATATAAGGTTTGCGATTCCTCACTGATTAATGTTGCGCTAGATACTCCAGTACATAAATTACGTAAATGATTTTAGAAACGAATAGAGAATTAGTTAAAAATAATAATCATAGCAGATAGGAGCCGTTTGCCTGTTTACCAGCCTATAGACGTGAAGTAATAAAAAAATGGGGAATAAGGAACACTATGAAATTATTTCATTACTAGATGTCGTATTTCCTATTTTATTTTTATTATTATTATTTATTTATTTTTATTATTATTATTTGATATTTTGTTATAACAAAAGAAATAAACGGAAGACAACGTTTAAGAGAACAAGTTAAACCCATTGGGCCGTCAAGTGTCTTAAGTTGGATCAAATGATGAACAGAAGGTTACGTACCTACTTGAATTATATTTGTGGCGACAAAACAAGAAGATCAACCGTGGACAGAACAAAAGTGAAAGCATAACAGTTGCTACAGCTTCACGCATCAGCGGTCGCTTCAGCGGCCAAGTGATGTTCAAACTATCCATCTGTTCTGTCTTAGGTGAAAAAGCAGCTTATTATTTGATAACTGCGAAAAGTTATTATTATTGAAAAATTATTGCCGAATTCTTTTTTGCGGTGGACCAAGTAATTTTCATTTTTCCTTAAAGGCTAGATAGATGCCAGTGGCATCTGTCTAGCATTTATCTGCTTGATGTTCATGTATGTATGTATTTCTTTTACCTTCAGTGTCATAAAAAAATAAATAGATAAGCGCGTAATATACGACGAAAAATGTACTGTTCGACATAGTCGATAATACAAAACGATTTATGAACGAGCCACCCAAAACTAAATAATACTTGTAGATAAAATTATTCAAATGGGACTAAATAACTTTTATACTATTTTTTTCCGACCATTTTATCGTTCCACTACTGAAACATGGGCGTCCTCTCAGAACATTCCGGTTATACTATTACTATACAAAATATATTATTAAGACGAGAGATATCTTTATGTTTTCTGATGAAAGTTAATTTGCACTAACATTGCCTACTTGTCTTCTTACCCTGCGAACATAAAAGCAGAAAGGATAGTGTGTAATAAACTTAATCTTATCTGCAACGCAGTTAACCGGAAATAGCCAGTCGCAAACACTTATTATAAATAACGAGTTGATGAAAACTAATAGATAAATATTTAACATGGAAAAATAAATTTATATTAATACACAACGTAGAAAAAAGCAAATCTCCAAACGTGATAACTGATAAAGTAAAATTCTTATTTTACAAATACTTATACGTCATATTAAAAATGTACCTGGTGAACAATAAATAGTTATAATAATAGCACATAATTAATGTTAAGCTGTTTATGATATACTGACCGATGATCTTAATCGCCCTTAATGTTTTAACCAAACCGTCATTATGCTAGCCATAAAGAAAATAATAAGTGCAGTAACCATCGCAGGCTCACGTACTGCATACGATTGTCATTACGGAGATACATTACAGCATTTCTCATTCAAAGAGAAGACCCATGTTCCAACAGTAAAACGATAAAAGGGTCGAAAAAGTATTACGTCATTACGAATTCTAACACGTTTACAGTGTATTTTGACTGGCTTGTTAATACCGTGGCTAGTGAGCTTCATTACTGAATCCGAAGTCATGAGCACGTGTATTTATTCTACCGTCGCGCATAGCATAGCCAATGCATTTTTAGATATTGTACTTTATTAAACAAACGATGGTTTAGAGATATTGTTCAGCAAAGGAATGTTATATGTGGGTAGTTACGTAGTGTATAACTTACAGCTTTAGAATAACCGCTGCCCGCGCTCCCGTCGGAGGAGTTGCTGAGCCGCCGCTCGCTGGTGGCGGGCGGCGACCACGTGGCGCCGCTGTCGGACGGCATGCTCACGGCATAGCACCCCACACTGCACTACACTGCACTGCACTCACTCACTCACCACCACGGTCCATTGTACGCGGCTACCTGCAACAGAACAGTATGTTAGCATTTGCTATAAACATGTACAAATAATGGCAGTTGGAACAAACACAAAACAGATGCATCAAAAGAGACCAAAACTCATATATCTTGATCAAATAGATCAAACAGTGCTTCATTGGGGAGGCGGAGGTTTCTGAAACCTTACATTGTCTACGAAAGCTCACCTTCTCATTGTCTACCTCGTAGAGAATACAGCATTAAATTAGATAATAGTATTAGCGGCTGTGTAACAGTAAGTGGTAAGTGGTAATATACGTTATTTATCACCGTCGATAAAACTGCTGGCATTTCTAGTGAACTAAAAGCTATTAATTTGAAAACGATTAAACAACAAGATAATGTTTAAAATGTTTATATAATAACAAGTGGTAAGTAATAGTTCCGATGTTTGGTCTTGGTATGATTATCATCATCGTATTGCTGTCCACTGTTGGACATAGGTCTCTTGTGAGGGGTCATGCGCACTATCCCCACGCTCGACATAAGGGTTGGGGGTTGCACAACATAACCTCCAGCACCGTTTACTAATTTAAGGAATTTAGTTGTGCCCAAACAGACCACGCCATTCTGCATTCTGTCGCCTCTTACGACACCGTGTAGGGTTACAGGCGACCGGTTACAGGCGACAGATACATCCCGCCACGGGGTCGAGGAATGGATCTTTATTTCGCCCCGAGATAGGCTACGTTTACGTATACGTTTTTGTTAATATTCAGTTTATGAAAAAAAACATTCAAATGTTACAAGTCATCAAAGAAATATGTTTCTTATAACGCAAATGCATTTCTCTGGAAAGTTTCGCAAATGCTGAACAACGTTAACAGCTCAAACATGAAACAGACCACAACTTAATAAACATATAAAGATATTTGTTGATTTAAATATACTGAAATACACTGTTCCTACAACTGTATTGCGGTTTTTGTGATTCGGAAAAAAAAACTTTCAGCGATCGATTTGTGTCCGGTAAAAAAGAACGAGGTTATAACGAGTGAGGCGCGGATTACGTGGCGTTCGCTCGCCACCGCGGCGACGTTACCGTGAAGCGAAGATAAAGTACTCACAGGTCCAGGTAATTACCTCGATAAATATAATATTTTGATTATACGCTAAAAGTACAAGGCGATATTGAAAGATAATAATAACTGGTAATGTAAGACAACAAATATTGAAACTCGCTTTTGTTATGAAGTAACAATAACGGCAACGTTTACAAACACAAACAGTTATATTTAAATTTTCGTATACATAGCTGTTACCCGCCATAACATTCTTGTAATTACAATTTGATAAGAAAGATATTTAAACTACCGTAGTAAAAAGACTTCGTACGAAATCAAGTGGGTTGTTTAACGCGAGATATAACTGAAGTATCAAAATATTTATTTGTCTTTTACGGATCGCAAGAATTAATCATAAGAATGTAACGCTATTAAATAAAAATGTTAATAAAACTAAAGTACAGATAGCGTATACGTAAAACTAAATTTCCTATTCAGTAAATGAGAACAATTTCAAACATCTAGAAGTAATGTGTAGGACGTCCTGAATAAACTGAAGTGGAGTGAACAAAATCAAAATATTGTAGCGTCATTGTGTATTAATGAAAGCGATATAATTGAATGGGGTATTCGTACCGTATTTATCTGACTGATAATTGTTACGATGTTTCATGACAGTTTTCATGTTACCAGTTACCAAATATATTACGTGCAAAAATAGGTATTTAACAAGTAATACTTGAATATATGAATACCAGAAAAACGTGTTAAAAATGTACACTCTATGTAGTAACATTGTTACAACTGTCTTTCTGTCGTGTAATAGTTGGTATTCTGTTTAACAAATTTTGTGATTCGGTTCACAGGGCGTGTTAGCGCGGCGACGCGCCGTCACTCGCCGCGATGATTGCAACCAACAAGTAACGCGCCCTTCATCAACGTGGAATAAGGTCACATACTAACAATAACCGCACCCACACTAACGTACATCTTGATTAACAATCCTATTTCTGCAGTCTTGCTAGAAGTACAATACAGACGATCGGTCGGAGCCACACCTTACTGCTGTATGTTCCGTTGCTACCCTCTAGAGATAGAAATACCCTTTGCGTAGTAGAAAAAAATCGAACTTCATTTAAGGGAACATCGTTATAGCAAGCAAGCAGGTAGATAGCAATTATTGTTAGATATGTTTTTAACTATATATACAAGTGAAATATTTTTAAAATTATTTTACATTAAGAAAAATAAAAAACTTGAGAAAGTATAGCACTTTCTAGTGTACGCCTAAAAAGATAATATTATCAGAATAACTGAAGTGTATCATCGCGTCAAGATAACCGATAACGAACGGTCCAAAACATAAGTTTGTATTTGAAGATTTTGAAACATTATATGTACCAATTTTGA
This sequence comes from Mysoria sejanus stolli, assembly GCA_018245835.1. Classification (NCBI taxonomy): domain Eukaryota; kingdom Metazoa; phylum Arthropoda; class Insecta; order Lepidoptera; family Hesperiidae; genus Mysarbia; species Mysarbia sejanus. The sequence continues at coordinate 6,637 of DWEJ01000929.1, forward strand.
CAGAAGATAAAACAGGAAAGTAGATTTCGTAATGGCAAACGTGAGACAATATAAATGCGTTCGATATTTTTATATAAAAATTCAATGAGATCAGAGTCTCAATAACTCTTTCAACGTCTTGAATTAGTATTTTTTTATACATTACCTTGTGGCAGCCAGTTGATTCGGTATCAATATAGGCATTAAAAACAACATGTTTTTAAATAAGTTATTGCTCAACTTCCTTCGTTTTTCGCACCGCGACCACTTCAGAGCTATAAGCACTGCATTATATTTAATATGAATTTATAAATTAATCGTAAGTATGAGAACGCAGGAAAATGATAACAATGAGAAAGACAATGCAGCCACAGCTGCTAAACCTCAGGTAAAGATCCCATGATTGGGATAAAGAACCGCCGATTGTCATAGATCTTTCTAGAAGCTGTTTTTGCTCTGTAACGCCGATAACAAAACCCGCAGAGGCGAGATTACGTCGATCATGAACAGAATGTACTTCGGATACTTTTATTATACGCTTGACGAGTCTCAGGTAAATATTTTCAAACACTTGAAATACGTATGCATATTTTAAATTACCACATTGTTCTTCCCACCTGATATTACCTGCTGAAGAGTAATTAATTAAGTTATGTCCTTGACTTTGTTAGTCATAACTACGTATGTCAAATGGAAATATTTCTTGTGAACGCAAAACTGTCCAATTATTTTTTCTTGTAATACTTAATACTGCTCTTGCCTCATGTAGGTACAAACCAATAGGGTCTCCGGCATTTAAATTTTCTATAATATTAGAGTGTAACGAGAACAGCTGCAATGTTGAAACGGTATCCCAAACCGCAGAATCAAGTTCCAATTCGACTCTTTTGAATACACTTTTACTATTATTGCTCTAGTCACGTCAATACTGCTGATACAACTTGAACGTTACAGAGCACACAGCACTCGCGAACGCCTATAGATTAAATACATAACAAAGGTAATTACCTAAATTTCGTGTGATTCAACGATAACACGTAATGGAGAAAATAAGGTTTACAATCGGACGAATATGCAGATAATATCCGCCGTTGTAGCGCGGCACGTCTACCTGCCAGCGCAGCTCGCACGATACTGCGCGCGCGCACATATCTCGCCACCGTCGACCTATAGACATTGTAATTTGTTCATCGATAAAATATTATACATTGCGTTCTTGTCATTTGCCGTTTATGTGGCCAAATTTTTGCAAGAGGATTTTCTGTACGTACACATTTATTCTAAAATAGTAACTTGGGATCACATTACCTAGTATCATACAAAGTTTCTTACTCCCCGTTCTGACTCTTTGTTCGATCTTATCTCGAATAATAAACATGATATATCAGTCTGCTTAGAGGACAAATATTATAATATTATTATAGGTATCAAATCATGAAAATCAGAGAATTTACATAAGAGAACTTTGTATTTTTCCTACAACATAGGACAATTGTTCGAAAAAATTCGTTTCGTTTGAATAAAACTACGACGCAGAAAATTGTTGTCATAATTCGTGAATATTTAAAGTTCGTAATTTTTTTAGAAAGATCATTTATTTGAAAACCGATCTACAGTTGATCGTACAGCTAACAATGTTAACCGGATAATTGTACGTTAAGCAATACACAGAACCAGTAAAATCAAGCGTAGATTGTGTGCTGGTAACAAAAGCAGTCTGTTGCTATTCCGTGATATAACTTGAATGTAGTAAAATTTTATTTCAATTCGATACAATATAGGAATTTTTGTTCGTTGTTTAGCGATTCACCGATTAAGATGTTTCGTCACGGCATTTATCGAAAGTCAAGAGCAGGTGGTATCACCGTGTACAATCGGTATATATTTAGCCATGGGTACAGTCGATTCTATTTTATTTTTCGAATTATACTACTATCAGCATTTATAGTGCACTGGGTTCGGTGTTAACAGCAATTTTTGCAAGGGTATTCATTTTGGACATTATGAAAAGCTCTCTATATAGATGTTCCTCCATTTAATCCAACTTCTAAATAAACATCGTGAATACTTTAAATGTACCGTCTGCAACCCTAAGAGAGCTCAGATAAAAACGTTGTATACAGAAACGTTTCGAGTTTTCATCTGTATATTTGTACCATAAAACTTCGCGTCGGCTATCAGAGGAGCTCATTTGCCATCTGTTTATCAGCTGCGATTAAATTGTTTCTAGAACGGAGCTGAGCATTTATGTATTTATGCTAATTGGCACTCTTGCAATAACGCTAATTAAACTGCTGCTATTTTACGGAGATTTGTTCAGATAATATTCAACATGTATATGCTTATTTTCAATCAATACGTAAACTTAATTAAAACTGAGTATTTGTTAACGGTAGATGAGTATGTTTATTGGCAGAGCTTACTGTACTATGCTCAACTAGGCTGTTGGGAAACTACATACATACATGCATGTAACTACGTACAGACATACCTTCGAAGGGTTCCATTCCAATTTCTACGAGTAAGCGTGCTAACCTACACAATAGGTACATGATAGTGGCTGGACATAAGTGTTTTAGTTGACCTGTGCCATTTAGACTACTAACGACGCTACAACTTTACTTATAGCTAAGATAGTAAATAAGTATTTGATGAATAAGCGTATATAGAAATAAGCGTAAATGTTAGTATCAGTCATAATGCTTGTTAGCGGTGAGTAGGGCCGCGCGGGCCGTCGCGGCGGTCGCGCGTGGTCAATTACCAGTCGCGACACTGCGCCCGTGACAATAGGACACCCGGCCGGCAGTCTAGCGTGCAGCGGACAACATGCGCGCCATGCTTTCGTAGACGAAATTCGGGATTAACTGGAAGGTTCCAACATCGTAACGTAAGTTTTTTCATTATTGAAATTATAAAATAGGAATACATAATAATATGATAATAATAACATATGATCTAAAAATGTGGTTAAGATGTAGGTAAAATACTAAAAACAAAGTTTAAATAAGTCTAAATGAAATTATATTTTTCAAAAATATTTTGATTATCTTGTTTTTAAACGTTTAACAGCGTTGTTCTCTTTGTATTCTTCGACTATAATTTCGCTTTATTAATTGTCAAAGGAATATGCAAAAGTTTAATAAAACATACAGTAAAGACAATTTAATAACAATTTCCACGTTTGTTTGTTGCTAACGATGTTACGTTGATGAAAAATAAACAAACAAAGACAACAGGAAATCTACAAAATCTATAGCAGAAACGAAAATTGAAATGCATTAGGAATTCCAGTCAAAGACCAATCGGTGGCCACCCTATACATGGGACACTTTCTACGTTGCAACACGACACCGCTAGATAACTGGGATGTTGTAGTGAATTAATATCGAGATCCTTATAACGATAGGCGTAGAGTCCAAATTAAATAGCAGAAGGTTCCGGTCGTTGTCCTAAGGACACGCCAGAGCAATCGGTCGCCGTCCTTATTCGCGGATTTGCTGTGATTCAGAGAAAATGTAATTGCATTGCCCTAAATTTGACGAGGGCTCTGAACGAGATTCGCAAAATTGTTTTACTTAACGACCCACAATTCAAAATTTAATCGTCATTCCAATAAACTGTACTCCATTCCAAATATTGTCATTTATTGTCCGTAGTTACGACGAATTAGTTACTTATTTTCGTTTTTTTTCAATAGATCAACATAAAGTCTAACAATGGAATAGGTGGTGAGCCTATTGCCATGCATCGGACACATATACAGGAGTTCGACCCGGGACCTCCCAATCGGCAGTCGCACTTGCTACGAACACGACCAACGAGACAGTTAACGAGGACGAAACTGCTTAGAATTCCACTAAAAGATGAACCTAAAAATGATACAGAACTGTTAATGATTCAGCGATATGTATTTAACTTTAATCCGAAACAGACTTACACGTAAATGTTATTACAGACATTCAGAAAATTTGAGATGTTTACCGTGTTTGTACTATACAATGAAAATAAATAATTTCATTTTAGAATTACGTATTTTCTTTACCTTATGTTAAATACCAATATAATAAATTTCCAAACCGCTGATTGTTTCTATGTGATTTCACTCATTACGACCTATACCCATCGACATAGATCACTTCAAGCAGGAACCACGGGCCACCGCAACAGTCGGCGGCTCGCGCGAGCGACAGACGCGCATAGCTGTACAGCGCAAAAACGCCAGCTAACGGGATGCGCACGCGCACCGCATGCCGCTACGACGACCGCCACTTTTTTGTGTTCATGACGCTAGTCATATCAAATTTTATATAAACTTTAATTAGAGAAAGATTTTTTGAAAATTTAAAAAATAAAATCAGCTAAATTTATCATTATCATGATAAGCCTCTCTCAATCCACCGCTGGCCGTAAGCAACCCCTAATCTTCGTTCACAATTCCCACGCTGAGCGTGTGCGTTGAGAAGATCTCTAAATTAAGTACTACAGACGATGCTACTTGCGCCAAGGTAATAAATTAATCGTTTATTTTTAAATTTACACTTAAAGTCAAGGATATCACGACCGACTGTCTGTCTGAATTAATATGCCATCAATTACTGTGCCTAGACTTTTTGCAGTGGGTTTAATATGCTCAACTTTTTAACTTCACCTTTACTTCAGTCGCTATAAATTAGATTTGTGATTATGAGTTAATCTTGTAACACAGTCGCAATGTACGCACGCAATCTTGTAACACAGTCGCAATGTACACGCATAATTCAACACGACCGTTGTGGACAGCGTTTCCCCTCCCGCCATGTAAATAAATAAATTTGAAAATATCTTAATATAACACAAGCGTTTTTATGCAGGACATCGCTGTTATGTCATCATAGCAAGGTGCCTAGTTACTTTCTGCGACTTATATATGTATGTTTCTACCACTTTACGTATCGTGTTTCAAAACGTCAGAACTGGGTATACACATACGAAGCGCCAATTATGTCATCCGTTGCAAATCAATGAGACTATTGATTTTCGATAAGTTATTTGCAAATAGTACCTACTACTTTATAGCTGTCCTACTTAAACAGTCGTCCATTGACCCGAACATTCAGTTTGCCTATTAAATTAAATTCTAGGAATTTGGGCTTGAATTGAATCTAGGCTTTGTATACTTTAAACAGTTACATGTAATCCGATATATAGATTGCGTGTGTGGAGGATGTTTTGGAAACACGAACAAACACTAGCACACAAGTATCCAGACCCACGAAGATAATTAAATCGAGAATAATTTGCGATTTGAAATTGAACTAGACATTATCTTTACGGTATAACGAATTAGCAACAGTTGTGCCAAATAGATAGTGCGTCAGAGATGTGTCAAAGGGATCGAGTGTGTACAGTTACCTATAAGAAATAATATTAGTACTATTATACTGTAGTATTTAAAAAAGAAAGTTACTTCAGTAAAAACCTATGTCCTTTTGATATCTTCATATCGACACCTCCTACGTATAATGCCCTAAATGTCAATTACAGATTAATACGGTTTCTGCATTTTTGTAACCTACGAATTTGCTTTTATTTATTGAACTTATAAAAAATAAAAAAAAACATTTTAAAACTGAAAAATTGAAAAAGTATTACTTTTTCAATTTTCTTTTTCAAGCCCCACGCAAATCTGTAAGACTGTTCGTTTGATATATTTGCGCGGAATGTAGTGGTGAAAATGATGATGTGGCGTAGGGGATATATCTGTCGCTTGTGTCGTTTCGCAGCGGAAAGCGTATTGAGCGGATACGTACACGTATTACAATGCACTTTCAATTAAAATACATACAAGCAAAACTCTCTAACTAATGGTTCAAATATTATCTCATCCCATACATAACTCATAAGTTACAGTAACTATTGTAAATGTCAAGAGATCACAAACAAGTGGTGTAACAATGAGGTTGTGGCACTGGCTAAATATCAGCAACCCCTAGCCCAAAAGGGATGTAAGCAACATTTAGTATATATCATCCAATTACTTTACGCACCGAAGTACAGCATACAAGTATTAAAATATCATTTTGTAAGTACTTTAGTAATTTATATAATAAATTTTTTTTTTTTTTTATAATTTATATATTTTTTTTTATATTTTTGTATATGAGGTAAATGTATACGAGGCTATAATGTTGTGTTTACATGGTGCGTCTGAAAGCTAGTGTTGTTCCCGCTCTCTACTATACCAATCCCCATTGTGATATATCTGTCTACATAACGCTAAGTCCTGTGGGTTCAAAAATAATCATTGTTAATTTGGAGCGTAGATATTTGCGCGGGGTTTAGGGACAGTAGGTGAAACGGCTGTCCGCTGGCCGCCCATGATTCAGTTGAGAACCCTAACCCGTGATTGCGAAATCCTATTGCGTGGTTACCGTGCCGGAGTAAGAGACCGGAGTGGAACCCAGTATGGAGTGGAGCACAGGGGTACCGGGGGCCCTTCCGTCCCCTGTGCCAGTAGCCACATTACCGCGATCATCGTGTTTCCTGTAACCTACGGCTTAACATAGTGTACGTTAATGGAATATTACGCATCCCTTCATTACACTCTATCACGTTTACTTTGCATGGGCAAGTCCAAAAGTAGTTTGAGTTTTACAGGGGCTATCCCCACTACATTAATTTTGGATATGTGTAAGATCCGTTGGATCTTGGATGACGTCCATCACCACCTAGAGACGGCCAAGCCGTTTCTGCTCTTTTTAACGGAAACGCAGATTTTATCTCCTGATGACAATTCCTATCTCAAGTACCCCGGGTAGTCTTCAGTCGGTATTCAGGCGTAGTGCCGGTGGAAGCCTATTCGTCTAGAGTGACATCTGCTATCGCCGTTTAGGCTGCCTTGAAGACCAAGGCCAAGGGTCTATGCGTACCTATATAAGTCCTATAGTGGAGCCGTGGATACAACTCGACTCTTCGAGTACGTTTAGAAGACGACCAAGAGAGTACTTGACCAGTTCCCTTGATTCTGCGTAACTTCAATGCTTACTATACAGACTGGAAGCAATGTGTATGACTTCCCCTTGACTTACTCGTATGTGCTCTCACACGTCATATCAAGTTTCACAAGAATAACGCATGTTAAGACCCATACTGGTTCTGTGCTAATCTTCTGCTGGTCACCAATCCATCTGCGTACCACATTACGATCGACGCTCCTCTTGGATCTTGGATCCTCTGGTAACTGCCAGATTAGGTCTACGTGTTCCTGCCGCACTCAGTAAATCTCCACCCGCGGGGAAGCGGCAGGTTGAACAATACAAGTCTGTTGACTGGGACCGACTGCGGGAGTTTCTGGCTTCCTATCATATGCTTTGCTAGGCGGCTATGCTTTGTTTCAGGTGATTCCAGTAAGTGCGCTGAGTTGCTGAACAGGATACAGAGTGTTTCATTCTAAACAGTCGTGTCTATCGGTGGACGCAGTAAAATATAATAACAACAGTTTATTAATATACAAGGTATATTTGTTCATACGACAAATAATTGAACCACATGAACGTATCCATCACGCAAGCTTCCAAACAAATTTTCAATCAAATATCTTTAATACTTTAGGCACAGGATTTTTTTTCCAATTTTCTACATACTTTATCTAATATTATCGATCGATATTATCCATCGAACAGAATTTATAAATGAAGTGGTAATAAAACTGCAAATTCGTCAAATTAAGTAAATGTATATTGTACCTTATTCATAGAACATAAGGATCACACTGCGTGTAAAAATTATTATTATGCACTCTTATCAAAGGTGACTGAACTGA
>DWEJ01000930.1:0-14413 GCA_018245835.1 Mysoria sejanus stolli
TTATCCGAAATTATCTGAAACTTTTATATCGGATTCGGTTACGGTTACGGATATATTTTTAAATCGAATATCCGATATTTTCGGTTACGGTTACGGAGCTCCTTAACATCCCTAGTCGATAGCTGCTTTTTTACGTAATAGCTGCTGTTTTACGTAAAAACTGATTTCCACGCGGGCGAAGCCGCGGGCACAGCTAGTAAAAATTACAGCTTGCGGAGACTACATCTGTGCGAAAGCCATTTTCCCCTGACTATTAATTTAATTTACAATAAGTATCTATATTACATAGTGTATTCTTTATATTAAAACAATATCATTCTTATTTCAAAAACAGAATTTTTAAATAGAATTCATCATAAACTTTTTTTTATTACATAACACTGCTAGTATGCTCTCAATATGACATAAATATACATATACGCATCATTTTATAACTAACTTGTCTCACATATTTCTTCTCTCATGTACAATCATTTAATTCTAATTGAATCTATCAAACCAGTGTAATTGATAAATAGTATCGAGTACAATGCACGCATCAATATTTTTAAAATGCAACGTGCGATATACATAGGTGTCCTTAGCGGCAAACCAACCATAAGCGGGGTACGTACTTGGACACGTGGTAATATCTCTCCTGTTGGTACTATCCAATAACACGGAAGACAAACTGAGAATTTAAGAAAGGAATATTATCAATAATAGCCTACAATTACCTTGCTGTTCTGAACCAAAGCGGTTGATTAACCATCAAAATAACTCTAGCATTATAACATATTATTATCCGTGCTCAGAAAAGAAACAATCACGAAACGAACCCATGTTAAAATTATTAAGTAATGAATCAACAATACTTTGTTTGCCTGAAATGACTCGTCCATCAAACTTCATACACGTGTTAACGTACGTGACATCACGCCTGTAAATAATGTGAACCCGGAATGTGAACCCAGGACCTGACGATCGGCAGTCGCGCTTACAACCAACACGACCAACGAGACAATCATCGAACCAACGTGTTCATATTACTTTAATAAAAACCAATTTAAATAATTAGTTAAATAAGTGCAACAACATTTCGTTCATTTATCTCTTAAACAACAGGGTTTGCGTCGAACATACTCTCGCCATAACTGCAGAGACAAATACATCCAGCGTCAAACTCAAATCAATACAGTTTTAGTAATATAAACTAATAACTATGCATATCGTTTGGTCGAAGGGTGCATCGCGCAGGTAGAGATGCTTTTCGCTTACACCGAATACCCATTTTGAACCTTATTTCGCAGCATTAGGGGTAATTTTGCTTTAAGCGCACTCGCAGACGTCCGAGAGAGGATTAAAAGGGGTGGAGAAATTAAATCATATACAAGATACACACCTAAATGTAGCGCATACTAAAAACGTATTTTATAGCGATGCTAAAACGGCTGCAACCTTTTGAAGTCTTCGTTAATATCTTTTCTGTTATAAACACTTTATTTATTATAATTAGTTTAGTGCTGTTATAGATTTTTTTTTATACAAAATAGTATTGCTATCAGACTGTGGATACAGGAATAGATGACGCTGTGACGGTCAAAAAAATTAACATTTAATTTATCAAATTTAAAGGTGTTGTGTTTTTTCACTACTGTTAATTTATAATTAAAATTCTCGTATTAAAAACATCGAAAAAAAATACAATCTTATGGTATCATTACAATACCATTATTTTTAAACGCTATTTTCTATTTTACTATGAAAAAGTACTTACTTACGAAATCGAATACATGGTCGCTTTTGATAACAAATCATAGATTACAGACAATTAACGTACCATTGAAAATATGCTGTCGTTATAAATTATGGAAAGTTAATAGCTGTTTACATAATGTGCATTAAAATAAAAAAAAGAAAAATCCTCATATTTCTAAAAACAAGTGTTGTGGTTTCTAGTGTTGATTTATTGTTCCCCATGTGAAGATTCAATTCAATTAATATCTTTAACAACAACAGTTAATATTTTCTGAGTGATTATTGTTAATTTAATTACATTGATATCAAAAATCATCTATATATGTACCATACTATTATAATCTGGCTGCTGGAGCCGACCACTTGGTCTCCTACAATACATTTTTATATATAAAAATGAATGTTTGTCTGTATGTTATCGATGAACTCAAAAACTACTGGACCGATTATTATGAAAATTGGTATATATATATGTATTTTTGCATGGCGAAGGTTTGTATAATATGCACATTGACGCCACTTGCCACCAGGCACTGCAGAGTAGCAACTTGTGCCCCGTTCAACCGATTGTCATAAAAATCAGTATGACCATGTATGTAAATCTTAATATATAAAAATTAATGTTGGTCTGTATGTCCTTTATAATATCTGCAATGGTAAGAACTTGAGCATTGATGTCTTTGGCAACTTTGTTCAGAATTGTCTAAGGTAGGTTTTGAAAAAAGAAAAAGCAAAAAATATATTGAAAAGGCGGTACGGAGTTCGCCGGGTCAGCTAGTAAGTGAATAAAATAGTAGTCTAAAACAATAACTTATGTTTACGAGAGTGTTTAATGTAGAAGAAGAAATTTTATACCTTACGCCGGAGGACACCCGACATCATGATATAATAATATTAGTGATTTGGTTATTTTAGATGCTCGTTCTATAGCACACCGGGACCCTTATTTAGTGTACAATTTCAGAGTACAATAGATAGTACATGCAAATAGTATTCGTATTGTACATTAGGGCACTGTAATAGCTACTAAATTGTGCAAAACATTCCAAAGCCAATATGCATTAACATTTGCTTAATTCAAACAAACGAGTTGTACGCGACGCCAGCCCATTCGTTTGGTGTTAACCGCTGCGGCGTCGTACATTGTTAGAGAACAGTGTATAAAAAGTTACTGGTACGAACTTTGTTTAAAAAAAGGTACTATTAACAATGGTATAAAACAGTTAATGTGCATTTATCGCATGCATACTTCTTATTGTATATGGGCTTTTGATTTCTGATGTCTTAATTCCCACAGCCTTACTAGGAAGTAGCAATACTACTTCGTAGAAATTCTGCCTCAATAACAGATCCTTTACTTTGCAAAAATTGATATCACGGGGTAACCTAGGTGTAGCTATTATAAGCCTATTTGTACCACATACACGCCGGCAATACTTTGACCTGTCTAGTGATTGCAGTTAGAAAAGTCATATTATAGCTAAGAAAATGGGTACAAAAATGTCTTTCCAGTTTGAGAAAGACAAATAGAATGAAAGCATTCTACGATCGCCAACCTGAGTTCACCTACATGTTGTTCACCGGGAAATAAATAAGTTAAGTGGATGACGTATCTGTCGCAACTAGCTGTGCAGGAAGAAACGTTATACGGGAACGTTATTTAGGCAAGTGGTACCTAGATAAAAGTCGTTTCACTTTGGTTACGGCGACTGTATCTGGGGAAGATCTGAGCTCTCGTGATACAAATCGATTAAGGTAGGATTCTTGTAGTATAAACCTTTTCGACTACTAACGAATATATGATAGCTCTGGTGTCTCCATGGGTTACCGGTAGCGCGCTAGTGCGGGCGGTGAGGATCAATGAGCCGACGAATTAGGCCAATGATCATATCAGCGACGTCTCCGGGTTACATTGGGTCGTCTCGTCTCTGTATCTCTCGCTGGCTTTTTTGTCAAGCTTTCGTTTTCACTCATATGTTTAATTTTACTTATCTAAAAATGGTAAACATAAAACGTTTCATTTTAATTGTTTGCATTCAAGTCTGTAAGAATTGTAATACCTCATGTGTGGCGTAAACAATAAAGATTTATCAATCAATCAATCTGTATTTCTCTATACTCAACATGATAGAAACTATTATATTAAAACTGATTACTATTGAATGATTTATTTCTTTCAATTGTTAATGGATATCGGATGATTTGTGTGAGCTATTTACTCGTAAAACACGCAAATGCTACTAAAGTTTGATAAACATTTTAATAACATTTGGATCAGGTGTATTGATACTGCAATAAACGCACAAAGCATTTACTGGAAAGACGGTAAGACGTATTAGATTACGTGACATCAAGCCCGTAATCCCCGAAGAGGTAGGCAGACGAATGCAGAACAATCCCACGTTTTAACAGTTACGTTTACGTCCTACTATGGAATATTATGGTGGTGAGCCTATTGCCATACACCGGGCACATATCCAGACTCCGAAGCACTATTAGAAAATCTAAATTAGAAAATTTAGTAGTGTTAAATCCGGAAATCGAACCCTAGACCTCCCGATCGATAGTCGCACTTGCAATCAACATGACCAACAACACAGTCATTAGATTAATTTGGACAAATCGATTTAAAAACGTGACGCTTGTTGACAAAACGTGCCGACGCTTGTTGTTACGCCCACTAATTTATTCAATGCATGAGCCCAATTACGCAGCGGCGGCGAAATAAACTTCGTTAGCATGTAATTAACCAGCTCGACTGTCTCCACCGTGTTAGTTTAATTTAACACAATGCATCCCGCTTAGCTATTGAATGGCTATGGTTGAAATTTGCTATCATTTCGCTTCACACCAATGTTGATTGTATTCAAATTTTTGAGTCGACTGCTGATCGTGAGCGATCAGCGGTCGTCGTTAAAGGATTAGTCGCAATGTCCAGGTCAGTATAATTATGTGAATTTAGTATATGTGAATCAGACACCGCCGCCGGGTGGACTCCTTTCATGCACCCCATAATACTAAATGTTACCATATTTGTTTGTGTCAGCTAGATAGATTACTGTTTTTTTATTAAAATGTTAGTTTGTAATAATATTCATCGATACCTACATACATTAATACAAGAAAATTTGTCAAATATTTGATTTTTTTATCTGAGAAGATTGTAAACCGGTTAATATTTAAAAGTTAGTTTTAGAAAAGTGCAGTACATTCTCACGCTTCGAGTCACAACTAGAAAACCTAAATAAGGAAAATCAAATCTGCCCGGATTTGAAACTAGGACGGCCCGATCGGCAGTCACACTTGCAACACGACCAACGTGGTAGTGAAGCTTGAGTTTGAAGTCCCTAATATACTCGTACTGTCGTTATATACTCGTACTTGTCTCTTTCCGTCATTCTTCCATTTACCATTCTGTCTACAAGGCCGTACCATTGTTTAAACTCAACATTTTACTGCCTTACATTGTTATTATAATGTTACTGTGTTTTAAGTGCTATCTAGTCAACACTTCGTTAAAACAATGTCCTTACAATGTCACGTGTTTGCTTGTAGTTTAATGTTTGGTCGCAAACCATAATTTAGAAAATAACATGAATACCGCTAACAATTCAAATAGTAGCTAACTTTGTTCTGCTGCGTTAAACGTTAAAAATTTAATCCTCCGTCAACGGTTACTGGTGTTTATGATAAGCGAATACCGAGTCATGTTGACATTCATTGTGTGTGTTCAAACAATCGGTCAGGACATACAGGACATGTACGGAGAGTTCAGCAGAGAATTGACGTTTCATTTTAAATGGACGACGCTTTTGACGTATACAATGTTGTTAACCATAAATGTTACATGTATGAAACGATTTTGATTTAAAAATTTCAAAATTTCTTTATGTAATCGGTATAACGTGAAATTTATTTTATATGAATGTATGTATATAATTATTTTGTTATGTAAGTTAACATTTAACTAATTTTATTGTTATATTAATCTAATTATTTTTAAATATGAGGGGTCGGTATTTTAATGATTTTACACCCTCTATTTGCTCAGATAGATAAGATAGCATCCTGTATAGGAACAATTAACATAATAATATTTTTTCATATCTTGCTATGTCATATCTACACAGTATATGTATATAATTCAATTCAATTGTTATTACACCAAAGCGAAACACGAAAATGTGATTGAAAATATAATAAAATGATATACATAAGTATTTGTCTTTACAGTACAAACGCTTAAACTTATGAATCGAATATGGGAATACAAAAGCCGGTTGGAGCCTGTTGGGAGGATTGCGAAGGATTTTAGGTCGGATTGTGATCATTACCCTTAGATTCGACGGAATCCCCACTTTTATAAATCTTCATAAGGACTGTGTTCACACAAACGCTCTATATTCTGGGCTTCAGGATTGGGTTGTGATATCTTTGGTATTTCCTTTCTTTGTTTGCTTGTTCACCATTCGCACTCACTAGATCCTCTACAAAGACGGATATGTATATATCACAAGATTTTTCATAACATGATTCCTCTGAGACCGAAATAAAAATCGGAAGCCTGTCAATATAATTTAAGTTGGCTTTATATTATTGTATGATGACAAATGGAAATTAACGGTTTTAAAGAAACGATTACGGGATTAAAGACCCGAAATAGCTCTCGAAAGCCATTTCTGAATTTCCCATCGACGTTTAGAGATTGCGATGCGAGATATCGCTAAAAGGCCTAATCAATTACCGATAAGATCGCACTGACCCGTATACATTGAGTTGTTTGTGTGACAAATGTAGCCGGATGCCGCCACGCCCTCTGGCTACTCGTACATTAAAGAAAAACGCCTGACGATTTTTTGCTAATTTCGCTTAAGTGCGTAGCAGTCAACTTTTTTTTGTGCGACAATTTGGAAAACGAGATTTTCTATGCAGTGAATACTTATGGAATTGTGTAGGTAAACCGTTAAACATTTAAATAAAGTTTATTGTATTTTATCAGTAAGTTTATTCTTGGTAAAAGGAATGAAGGTCGCCCAGGAGTCGCCACACTATCTGGTAGGAAGCAGATAGTGTGGCGACTTGAAGAAACAGGATACTGTTGGATTCAGAACGCTTAGGACCGAGCGGAGTGTTGTCATTAGGGGAGGCCTATGTTCAGCAGTGGACCTCCAGAGACTGATGATGATGATGATGTCGTTTATATTACAGAACCACAGACATGAAACAATAGGATTGAAAAGTTAAGTATGTCGGAGTAGATGTTCTGTATGAACATTTGAGATGCAAACGTAATAAAAAAATATAATTGAGTATCAGATAACATTTCATTAAACATTTCAATTTCATAACACAACTGGATGGTACGTTGTAGAACCTTATAATTTATAAGGGACTGACAACAGAGTCGCCTTTTTTGTACATGCATCTGATTTATACGTATATAATATATCATTTGAATTACGATCCATTTATAAGGCTTAGGCTCATATCGTACATATTACGAACGTGAGAGCATCACATTTCAATATGGCGGAACATGACGACACGGAGAGCAATTTCATTGAATACAAGCTTCAGAGATATTAACGAGCAGATTTTTACGAGTCATACGGATATTATTATCAAGTTCAACACATCAACAATATGTTTTAATGAAAAATTTAAATTAAGATAGAAAGTTATTGATTATTTTTTTTTTACAGTTAAGCATATACATAGATGGATTATCAAAGCGTATCAAATATTGCGCTAATTTATATCTTACATTGTAGTAGTATTGTAACGTGAATATATGTAGTTTTAGTAAAGAGATACATTTTAAACATCGGGTAAATGAAGTGGTAATAAACGGATGTAGTCACAATTACTGATGTTTAAGTTTAAGTTTAAGATGGTCAGTCTATCAATTTTTGGACAGAACTTCTTGCGTGAGCAAAGAGTGGTTGCTACTTTACTGGTGTTATCGTTCGTGGTGCTACTTTGGGTTATTAATGAGCAATATCTATGTACATATACATTTTCGTTATTCACGAATATCACAAGTGTTACCATGTAACGAAATATTTAAACTGCTTTCTACGTAGTGTGAATTTAACATGCCCTTTGGCCCACAACGTGAGCTCTTGCCTTGAATTGATTATATGATCTACATCGAAGTTTATAGTAAATCAACTTGTGTCCCATAGGTATTTTCTTTTTCGTTCTGTCTTCGTATCTATTCTTCTTCTTGTTATTCTTTTCTTAGCAGTCTGAAACAACTAAAGGTACCTAATTCATAAGATATTATTGATCTGCGCATTATTAATATTTTGTCAGCCTTTTATCAAAATAACGTTCCGATAATGTAAGCTTAGATTTATTGAAAGTAAAAAATATTACTCGTTTTCCTTTGAACAATTGGAATTACTATTCCAAGGAAGGAAATACTGAAATTGCTGAAAGTGCCTGCATGTGGGAGATAAAAACACGTGAATGAAATATAATCCGTTCAAATGGAGCCGCAAGGATAATGTTAAATTTGTTTCATTTCCAAAATAGGTAAATCTTAGGGAGAAAAGTTTCTAAAAACAATTTAAATGCAATTATTTATCATACTACCATTGTTGTATTTATTACGTAAAGTATTAATGCATGTAAATGTTGTGTGATCAAATATCAACGTAACTTGCTGTAACGGAAAATGACAAAATCTCCAGGAAAATTACACAATGCAATATTTTCCTTAATGTTCTCTAAGATATGTCCAACCTGAGAACCCGCACGTGGCCTGTAAAACACACTGCGCCCTTAAGCATTCTTGATGATAATGATGACTATGATGACTATCGCAAAATATACGCAAAATTTCATCCAAATCCGTCTGGCTCTCTAGCGTGGTACAGTAACCAACAAACTTTCGCATTTACAATAACAGTTAGGTTTTTCGTCACATCACAGTTAACATACTATTGCGAAGTTCTTGGGCTACTTATAAGAAAATTGATTGCTGTTGAAGTGCGACGGTTACAAGTAAAAATTACAGGTACACTTAGGGGAACATACGGCTAAAGTTTCTGTTGCTATTTAGAAAATTGTAAAATTTGTGAGTCAGGAAATGCAGGAATTTTGTGCACATTTTGAAATGTGACTTTATCATTTTTGTTATAAGCACCTATTTTTTGGCACAGATAAGGTACAATCACCTTAGTTGAAATAAGATTCGTCTTGCCAAATTACTGTTGAAAAATTTTTCGCAGATGTCCGCTCTATGGGATGCATTGTGAGGTCAATTAAGCAGATGTACATATGCAAATGGACCGAGCATTTTTCTAAGGAAGTCTACCGGTTAGTAGCAGCTAAATCTGCGCTCTCTAAAGGGTTATGTCACGACTATGAGAACATAACAGTTTGTTAGGGATAAAACATTGTAACAATTCTCTTTGGAACAGGTCTTCGATGTGAAAACATTGGTATTAAATCACCGAGAAGATTAAAAGAACTGTAATTTACTTTTGCACGTTTTTTATTTGCCATCCGAGCGCCGAATTACAGGCTGCTCCAGATACTAAATTGGCACAATGAGAATGTCGCTAACGATGTACTTTGGTTACAATGAAAACTATTCTACAAAGTGTATCTATTTACACATTGTTACAAATATAATAGATTTATTAACTAGCCTCTTTATAGAAACTTAAAAGTAAGTAGGTACAAGTTTTTTCATGGTAAAAACATATGAATGTTATTCAACTTTACGGTATCCATTGTAAGATCTCAAAGAAATTATAAGAATAACAGCGCTCCAGCGGCACTTAAAGGGAATGCTAATATGCAGGTATTTTCTGGATTCTGAAACACAATCTACGTTTTCGTCAGAATGGGCCCTCGACGCAGTAATACGCAATAAAATGTTTATTCTACAGCGCGATATTGTCGGAACCCTTGCTCGAATTTATTTTACGTTATTTCCATGAGTATTCCGGTCAAGGGCCCTTCATACTACGCACACGGTACGTCGAGTTAACGAAATTATTATGTTTTTCAATTTGTTACAGTGTATTGGTACGTTTCTGAATTTAATGTACTTTATTTATTTGGTAATTATTTGATATTTATTTATTTATTTATTTATTTTTTTATAGTTAGAACGGACAAGTCCAATTACACTAAGTAACTCTGATACATGATAAATTAAAACAAAAATATACAAAATTAAGTTAAAAACATCATGAAAATAATTATAGCTTAAATACTTAATCTCTGAGAAAAATAAATCTGCGTCGATTAAAATTTAAATCAGTATTTACAAAATATATCAAATTCAAACAAAATAAATCAAATCTAAAAAAAAAATCCACAATAATAAAACAACAATGAGATCAGTTATAGATAAATAAATACGTTAGGACTAGGAATGTGTATAGTTCAGAAGGTTTCACTGAACTGCAAACACACACTCATAACAGTCTTCCATCCATCCGCAAACAAGTCGAAGTCAGGAAAGGCCTCCAATAGAGCACAGAGGGCAGAGAGTGCGCGCGGAATAAAGGAGTCAGTGTGTGCGACTGTCCGAGTAGACGGCGCAGCGAGGAGTTCATGCTTCCTACACGCGGGTGTTCTGCCTGCACGGGCGGGACGTACAAGCGAGCCAACTCATTGTGCAAACACGGAGCATCAATCAAACCACGGAGGAGTTTGAACATAATGACCAATTGATTTTTGGCTCTCCTATTGACCTCCGATACGGGCGTTCATGTATCAAAAGATTTATGAATGTGGAGGAGGCGCGGTAGTTCTACAAGGATAAATATTTGGCATTCCGTGCTCCCTGCCTACCCCGTGAGGGACCCGTCGCGAAGATATGTATATATGTATATATAAGCCTATACACAAGTATGTAAGAAAGTATCTCATATAAATAAAGTATAACGGAGCCTCAACGTTTTCATTGGAAATTTGGAATCCGCATTCTATTTCCTCTAAACCCGCTCCTAAAGAAGGTTTACTTTGGATGTGAGAAAAGCCGGTCGGTCAACAGATACCTCCTTTAGACTAATACCTTCCTCGGGCCGCCGGGGTCGCACCTCAATGTCCCGGTCGTTGAGCACGGCGACGACGTCCCGCACGAAGCTGTCGTTGGGCAGCAGGCGGCGGTGGCGGCAGTACACGTCGGCCTCCAGGTGCTCCTCGGACGCGTTGGGCAGCGCGCGCACCAGTTTCAGCACGAACTTGTCCTTGCGGCGCCGACGCGCGCGCGCTCGCCGCACCGAGCGCGAGCGCCGCCTGTAACACGCGCCTTCGGCTACTGCCCACGCCGCTGCCTTCGACGACCGTTTCAAAAGTACTGGGGACTCACCGTTTTCCTCTGAGTCTCTGCAATCTCGACTCCTGCTCGGACAACTCCACGTTGTCTGCGGAAAAACCGCACGAAACCGTGTTATTAAGATTATTCTATACGAATGCAACACAGAGGAGCTCGGACTCACTGTGAGTGCCGAAGTCGTTTTCCTCGCTGTAGTCGACAGCCCATTGCTGCGCGGGGTCGGCGGAGCAGGCCACGCCCACCGCGTCCGCCTCCGTGCCGCTGTCCGCCGCGCGCCGCACCGCCAGGCACAGCCCCGACTCCACATGCTGCAGCCGCTTGCCGGGCAGGTAACGCCACTTCTGCCCACCGGGAATCACAACGGTGCGACCCGCACCGTGTAATACGTTTATACAATCGCACCACAAGTCGCTTTCGAATCGATGCGGACCATGTTTAGACCAAAACCCTGATCTTAACGCTACAAACACGGGCGATTATTATCTCGGGGTCTCTATGGGGGGGACATTGCTGACGCGTCCACAAGCTTTTGAAGCTCATATTCCCTGAGTGATAGCAAAATCAGCAACACCGAATGTTGGGCGGCGTATAACCGGACATGTTATCTTGGTGGTAACTCTAGACTAATTTAGGTGGCAGATCATTACCGAGCAAGAAAGACCAGTTGGTCTTGGTTGGGTACAAGGAGGGTCTGGCGTTACAAATCAGCAGACTGCCATTTGCTCGTATGCTTCACTTCAGACAATCCGTCGAGCTCGCTACATTCAGGTTAGTCAAATCAGCATCAAGGTGGCTTCGAAACCTTCTAGTAGCAAACTGTTTTGGTCCTTAGCCAAATCGATTGAGATGAACTTTATCAGGTATTCAAGTTAATCTACGTATCCTTAACATGAACAAAGCCAGTCCTGATGGTGTTCCCACGAATTTCCTGGAGTAATGCGCACCGGGGTGCATGGAAGGAGCCTCCACGAGCGGCGACTGTGTCCAATTATTTACACACATACTGGCCGGCGCACCCTGGACATTGCGACTAATCCTTTAACCACGATGGCTGATCGCACGTGATCAGCTGTCGACTCGACGAAGAAGAAGAAGAAGAACAATTAAGCCGGAAAAAAGTCTTACCTCTGAGAGCTATGTTGGCGGACCCTGCCTGAACCATTGCAGTTATACAAAGATGATGTACCGTAGAATTGTTTGTCTTGAATAGTTCTAAATAAAAGTCCGCGACATCATATACCTAACTTATATCTGGAAGCCACTATGACCAAAATTGAGAACCATAAATTTAATCAATTTAGATACTATTTTGCAATGCAAATTTTGTGGTTTAAGAACTTTATTATTTCTCATAAAGAATTAACAATTCACTTACAGAGAAATCAATATAGATAAATACTTATTCTAGGCATGCTTACAGAAAAATTGATACATACTTAACTACGTAAGTCAATGTTAAGACAAAAGTATTAAACAAGGAGAAAAAAAAACAAGCCTGATAACATGGATGTCAAGAAAGCAAAAATAATATGGTAGATTGACAAAGGATAACTTTATAACTACCGACTTTAAAAGTGATTCGGAATAGTATATTTATCGGAATTTTAGTATATTTATCAAACTTTTTAGCATAAATATCAAACTCTTATTAAAATCAATACATTTGTCGCTTTGAGTATTTCATGTAGATAAACTTTTTCTTTCATACTAAGTAATTTAATTACACGAAACTTAATGTGGCAGATCAAATTCCACGTGAGAGAAGCCGCGGGTAAACGCTAGTCCTATATAAATAAATGTTTTTTGACTTGACTCTGAAGAGAAACCTTACTTAAACACTGAGTTCACTACGTATCACGGTCGCCAATAGATTTTTTTCAGTCGTTAATATGGTTTTAGATCAAAGCATTACGACCGTCAACCCCCTCCGCGATCTTCACCTTCCGTGCAAGAATTCCGAGCTGCTTGCGAAAAGTCTTTACGGGAACAACAGGAGCAAATCACCCGAGTCACTCAGCTGTGTGAACGGTTAGCCCAGCCCGGAATACAAGCACAGCACGAGGAAACAGAAAATACGACTTTTAAAAGTCAGTTAAGAGCTAAATTTGGAAAACTCGGTTCTAAAGTTGAGCCGAGCAGGGCGGGGGCCGACAGCTACGACTCCACAGAGCTCACATCTAGCAGCCATAGTTTGGACGTGCGCCGGAAGGACAAACGTCGGGTTAGTCGACACGTTCGTTCTCATTACATGTTTACTGTTGAACATGCCACACATGCGTCTTATGTTATCGACTTTACATAACGTTAGGAACTAAATAAAAACAAAGTCCCAACTTAATAGAAATACATACATACATACATATCTTCATGCCGGGTGCCTCACGGGGTAGGCAAAGAGCGCTGAATAAAAATAATTTAAATAATAATAATTATAATAAATAAATAAATAAATAATTAGAAGTAATAAAATAATTAAAAAATAAATTAAATAGAAATAATTTATAGATATAGCAAAACAACGTTTGCTGGGTCTGGCATCAATACATGGATGTACATGTACATCTGGAATGTATACATGTCGCTACTTATATTCAAAAGTACCACAAATTAAAAATAATCTAAAATGGTTTTATTGCAAAAATGAAATCGTAAGTCTTAATATTTATATATTTGAAAAAGACTCCCATTGATTTTGCATTCTGAGATACAAAACCCACGAAATCGTTAGTTTTGAATTTTCGTTTTCAACGCGCGAAATATAATGTAAACCGCCATATTATTAGTTAAGCGTCGACAAACGAGCTGAAAGTACGTCACTTTTGTACAAAATTGCCACGTCTCGAAAACTAATCTGCTTCATTCATTAATTTCATAAAGAAAACGACCACATTTAGGAATACTGCAGTTTTGAATAAAGGATTCACGTAAGTACGATATTATTATTTTTTTTGTTATTTTGAGGAAAGCGTTGAGTTGTTTTAAGTTTTAGGTAGCATTTCAATTATTTTATTAAACTGTATGGCGATTTTTAATATGTTTCCTAAACTTGTTATAGTATAAGATGAATAAATTTTTCTTTTTTGATTTATGGTTGTATTATTCCATATTTAATATATTTGAAATATTTTTATATATTCTAAGGTAATTTATCTGCTTATAACTCCCTTAATATTTAATTTATTATAAAACTACTTGAAACATTTGACGCAGCCTAAAAATACACTTCTAAAGAAGTATAATATGTATTTGATATAATGATATAAGAAAGCATTAGATAAAAAGTTGTTTTTTTTTAATCTACTCTCCTTAAAAAAAGTGTTATTTTGATTTGTAGTACTTTTGAATATAAGCAGCGATGTATAAAAATCAGTTATA
>DWEJ01000931.1:0-14413 GCA_018245835.1 Mysoria sejanus stolli
GTAAACGTAACTGGTAAATCGTGGGAGTGTTCTGCATTCCTCTGCCTACCTCTTCGGGGATTACAGGCGTGAAGTTACGTTACAAAAGGTTTCTTTCAAATATACATCAACTATCAGTATAAAAATTGTTAACATTTCTGTGCCTACATGTGAAAATATTACAGTGAAAGAGATTGAATGGGAGATACATAACACCATGTTTACTCCAACTCTAATTTACGGTAGCGAGAACTTGGTATGTAAGAAAGAGGATGAAAGAAGAATAAACGCGGTCAACATGAGGTCATTAAGTCGCATTTATGAGTATTGGTGAAAAATTAGAAAGGCCATGGTCCGTTGGTTCGGATATGTTAAGAGAATGGCTGATGAAAGAATGACGAAGAAAATATAGAATGCGGATGTCCATAGACGCAAGTGCCGAGGGAGGCCAAGACTCACCTATCTTGACCGAATAGGCCCGGTATTGGCTAATGGGGAAGTCTGAAGTCTAAAACCGGTGTGCACCTCTACGCCTTTTTCATACGAAAAGCGTTATGAATGTGGAGGAGGCGCGGCAGGTCTGTAAGGATAGATATATTTGGCACTCGGTGAAGCACCGATCGGTCGGCACCTGGCCTGAAGATACATATGTACATATGTATGTATATTGTTTTGAATACATATGGTTATTCCTTTTAAATTACATGATACATACCAGTATTAAAGAAATACCTAAATAGTGATACGACAGAAATTTAAAGATGTTTTTCAAAACGATCGCAGTGTCAAGGCGATATTTTTAATGAATGCTAGTAAATAAACAAAGTCAGTGTCGGGGCGAAGTAAGACCAATCCCGCACTGGGATACGGGTAAGAGGGGACTAAACCAGCACACGGCACAGCTACATGGCCTGGCTGCCTGTGGGCGTGGGCTGTGCGAGACGCTGGGCAGTGCGATCCCCAACTCGCATGTCCAGCATGGGAATTACGAGTATAACCCCTTAGGGGAGGCTTATGTCCAGCAGTTGACTGCAATAAGCTGATGATGTTGATGATAAACTGATTGTGTAATGAAGCAATATCATACAAATATTATTTATGATACATGAGGTGCGTTCCACTAAGTATTCATAACGATTACGCTCACGAGCATGCATTTACTGTTCCACTAAGCCGCAAGTGTTGTGATCGTAAACCCAAGTGGAATAAAGTATGGAGCATTTAAAGTATAATAATAAACGTTCGACATTGATATATTGAGATCTTTATGGCTTTCACGTTTTAAAAGCGCTCTAATTATGACTTATGACAACGTTCATGACGACTCTTGAAATGGTCGTCGCGAGTTCCACGTGAGCGAAAGTCATGGCGTCATTAGTGACGTTTTCACCGCGACCACAACGATCCTGGGTGCCATGTGGTACGGTCAAATGAGTGTTTAAGGCGTTGTGAATTCTTAGTGGAATGCAGCCATAGCTTCATAGATATAATGTCAATGAAATTTATCATTTCAAAAATCTGCCACCGTCATGTCATTATTTTAAAAAGCATGCCCTTTTATCACAAACCAAGAAAGTTTACTCCGTTATTGTTAGCAGCTGAGAAGAAATCATTTAAAAATGGAGTGCATCACGCAATATTTACGTCAAGATTCGATAAATATCTAGGAGATTGGAAAAACGACCGAAAGGAAGGTGTGCAGATTTTTGTCTTTTTAATAGTAATATGTTACGAAATCGCTTTTGAAATAATTTATTGTAATTTGTTCTTGATTAGTTACAAATCTTTGTGTTATGTTTACTGAGCCAGCGGTATGCCCGCTTCTTGAAAAACCCAACTTAGATCTATAATACAGGAGCATTACATTTATTGAAGTGAGATTTAGTTGCACTGACCTTTGTTGATAAGGATGACTGGTCCTCTATGAGTAAATTATACAATTGCCATAAGTAGGTAAAAGTTTCAGTTCTGAGATCGCTAATTATTAGGTACATAGGCATCATACACATAGGAATAAAAAAACCTAACTTCACGCCTGTAATCCCCGAAGACGTGGGCAGAGGACTGCCGAACAGTCCCACGGTTCAATAGTTACGTTTACGTCCCACTATGAAATAGGTGATGAGCCTATTGCCATTCACCGGGTACATATCCAAACTCCGAACTACTTTTAGAAAATCTAAATTGGAGAAATTTAGTAGTGCCCGATCCGGGAATCGAATCCGGGAACTCCGTATCGGTAGTCGCATTTGCAACCAATACAACCTACGAGGTAGTCATAGGAGTATTATTTAAAAAAATTCAAGAGTCTAGTAGTAAAGCTAGATCATGAATATTTTTAGAAAAAGAAAGTGTCGATGAGGGAAAATAAATTTTCCATTATATGTAAATACATTATATAAGTACAATATTTTTAGGGAAAGGGCTCTTTCTAACTGTTACTGGAAAACTATACGAAGGTGATTGGCTCAATGGCTTTAGGTAAGGGAAATATTCTTAAAAAAATGACTGCTGACTTGCAATTTAAAAGACTTTATATGTACATACATACTTATATAAAAAAGTAATAATCGACAAAAAGTATCTTTCGTTACCTACAATGCCTTAGGCACGGCTTCGGTACACTCAGCAACCGATTAGAGAACGACACATTCAGTTTAGTATACCGCGGAGAATGGGTCCGGGGTAAACCCGAAGGCATTGGCCGGCAGTACTATGAAAACGGAGACGTCTATTTTGGGTTTTGGAAGAAAGGCCGCCGGCATGGATACGGCAAGATGTGGTACGCAGATGGAACGTTCTACGTGGGATACTGGTTTATGGACAAGAGACAAGGACTCGGCATGTTTGTTCAAGGTATTTTCCTGCACAGATACATATTATCAAGGTATTCAAATATTTTACCTGTATTCTATAAAATAAATTAGAATGAAGACAAGCGGTATCAGATGACATAAGTAAAGAAATTTCTTGAAAAAAAGATTCTTAAGGCGCTATAATATGAAGACAGTGACACTGGCAACACTACTATACAGTATGTATTTATGTAACGCCATTTCCATAACGCGACTTCATCGCCTATTGTCCCTATGCATTTTCAGAATACGCGAATAGGATTCGCTTATGAAAGTGGTTACCATAGATGCGCTTATTTTTGTCGCCAAAAAGCAGCTCTTGTTTTACGTGGAGGCCCATGTAAAAATTTGGGGTGCTGGTGTTCTTTTGGCTTTCCAAATTATATTGCGGATCCTGCGAGACGGTTGTGATAGGTATCCAAGCTAAATGTAGCTTCAATTTAGTTTGCGTTCCAACGTTTATGACTGTACCTACTTATTTACCTATTTTACTAGGTCTTGTCTAGTGGCCTGTACGCTCTTTAGCTATTTTATCAGCTCATCAGTGTTAAATTTTATCGAACTTGTGACGTTATAACATGTGTATTTACTGCTTTTATATAACGTAATAAAGTAAATAATAAATCATCATAATCATCATCGGCCTATTGCAGTTTAGTGATGTAGCGAATATTCGCGAACGCGAAATAAATTCGTGAATAAAATTTGTCCATCTAAATAGATAATATATAGGTATATAATATAGAAACGATGTCTTATGGCGAGGTGGCCTGTGTGTCATCATTAATTCTGCGAGATTGATCAAGACAATCAAACTCGTTTTTATACGCCGTACTAAATATGAACAATTAATAATCACGAGCTTATTGTGTGATACAAACGTTATTCGAATCGCCTTCACTGAATTCACAAGCGAGACTCGGTTAGCGTAACGACCGTTGTATAAATAATGTGTGTATGAGCAATACACCGTAAAACTTGGCATTAAACGGCAAATAAACATGAAACTTGTATTCTATAAGTGTGATAAATTTCCAGGGATATACTGAAGCTTATCAGACGGTTCGTCCTTTTGTTTGTCAACAGTGTATCTACTGCTTTTGTATATAAAAGCGAGTTTGCAATAATCCTTAGAAATACCAGAGACAGTAAGCTATAGGGCAAATAATATATCAAATACATATCAGTGGCAGTGCTCTTTTGAGGAGACTATGCCCAGCAGTGGACTAAGACAAGGTTATGATGATGATACATACATAATTATAGTTCATCTTCACGCCAGGTCCCAAAAAATATTAAATTGTTTTTTTATTTGTATCTGTGAATTGAACATATCCGGCATGGTGCAATATTATTTTGCGATGCCTGACTCTCAAACTCGGCACAGCCTGTACCTTACCTGATCATACAGCTGACAAACATTTTTTAATATATGGGCACTTATACATTCTGATAATCATCACATAGGTTGCCCTGGCTAACAACCTCCGGCTCAGTGACCACACCGGCTCCGGCTCAGCAACCACTGGACCGGTGTGCCAGTCATGATTAATGATTTTCATTTTGTATTAATAATGGAACTGTGTGAAAAACCTGGCATAAAGATATAAATGTATGTATGTGCAAAAATGGCGGAACGCCTCGTAAGGTGTTCTACTTTAAAAACATTATGCAAAATAGGTTATCTGTATATGTAGGTAAGGTACCTATAATCCAATAATATTGCACGCTCTGGAATGATATTCATATTCAATGATATTTATATGTACATATGTCACATAGAAATAAACAAAAGAGAATGAGTTTTTTCGTGACCAATCTCTTACTATTAATCCTTATTACGACAAAAAAGGTTTCACTTCAAGTAAAAATGGACAATAATTTATGTTTTTCAGTGAATGGCAACCGTTACGAGGGCCAGTGGGAAAACAACATGAAAAATGGTTTAGGAAGATTTTACCACATGCACACCGGTCAGTTACAAGAAGGGTGCTGGAAAAACGATGTCTGCCTCAAGTCCAAGATGTCCGATATTGTCATAAGACAATATTGCGATTTACCAACAGAATATCCAATTCCCCCAGTAAGTCATCAACACTATAATTCGACTTCAATTTATCTTCTTAGTCATATAAAATTATTATGTTTTATTACATCAGCCAAATGTGTACTATTAAATTAAAAAAATATTTGTAACCGACATATCTGATGTAATAAATCATCATCATTATTAGGTTACTGAAATATATTGATGTTTAGTTACCTAGTTTTGTTTACCAAGAAATTATTTACTGTCAACTATTTTATCGTTCCACTGTTGAAAGCTTGCCATTCTCTGGATGACCGGACTTGAGACTAATCATCTGAGCTAAAAGCAGTGATAGCGTATTGATTCACAATTCAACTTCCCACTGCGGGTGTTCTACATTCAAATTTCGGCGCGCTACTTTTTTAAAAATGTGCATTTTAACCTTAAATGTCCATCCCCGAAGAGGAGACTGCGGAGTGTTGTACTCACCGGTTACGTTTGCGTCCCACTATGGAATACGTGGTGAGCCTATTGTCGTACTCCGGGCACATACATATAACATAATAGCACCGGGCATATAAATATTTTTTTCTAAATATCACTAGCTATAGGTAAATCGCTGTAAATTATATTTTTCGTCTCGTAACTCCAAAGTAGATATCGTAGTGTAACAGTAGGTGCAAATAATTAATGTTCACGTTACTTACTTCTTGATGTTTCTTTTTCGCAGGAAACACTGCAAAATTCAAGAGACATCCTCGAGCAAAGCCAGTTTTGGCTGCGTCAAAAAATAGGGGACATAGACAAACGCTTGCTGTATTGTATCAATCAAATGTATTAGGTTCTCTTCAACATATTGTAAATTAAGATCGTCAAGATCACCTTATAAATGTAGCAGTATAAATTTTATGTAGCACAACTTCATAAATTATTAAAATTCTTATCCTAATTTACATTGACAAATTTTAGTACTATGTCATTATTATATCACAGAGTAAATAATTAGTTGTTTATTAAGTAACATGTACAGTCATGAGCTTGTGTTGAAACAAAGGTAATATTTGTTGTGCGACTTAAAACTGCTTAAACGTGTACTCTTTATTGCAGTGGCCGAAGTCATTGAACAGCTGTGATGAACGGTGTGTGTGTGATTTTGCAGTAGTGTGTTTGTGTGTAAGATGGAGAGAGGGTGGGGAGAGAGGGTGGGGAGAGGGGGGGGGAGAAAGGGGGAGAGAGGAGAGATAGAGAGACAGAGAGTAAGTGGACAGGGTTTGAATGCACCATGTCGATGTTTTCCAGTCCAGTTTTAAGAAATAATCAAAATTCATCAAATAGTATTTAAACATTATCAATAATAGAGTACCATCTAAAAGCATACCAAATGCAGATTTTTGAAAGGAAAGCCGCAAATCGTAAATATTACCTTTGCTTAAACTAAGATCCATAATTTTCTTATTATTGCCAATTTAATTTTCAGTGCCGTGTACAATTAAGAATACCCCGGAACAACTAACATATAATTGGGTAATTTAATCCACATCAAAAATTTTCATTCAAACAACGCCCTTCTCAAAAAAGACTACATATTTGTAAATCTATTCGAAAATTAAGACTTTATAAGTAGATGTAAGCAAGTGGGTAATTTTGTTTCAATTTGAATAAAGTGAAATATTACAGGTTACAATATAGAAAACATGTTAAGTGGGTTACATATTATAAACACAGTATTATCGAGATAAGGAACAAAGCGTGGAGCAAATTTTTACGATATAAATATAATACAGCAACATTGGACGTCGCTTTCAAAATTAGTCACTCGAGCGTTGAAGATTGTGAATGTAAATACACTCATAAATAAATTTGTTTTACTGAAGCGAAAACTTGCGTCAATAGAAACAGTGGACAAGTTTAAATGTCTATTGTGATGTAGGTGTCAGTTGAACAAACCACCAAAGATTTAGTTATCGCAATGAGGGTTTAGAAATGAATAATATGTAGATTCAAATATAAAAAAAAATGATGAACATATAAAGATTAATCATGATGACGTCACAGTTACCGTATTTATTTTACTATAATATCAGCCTATCTCAGTCCACTGCTGGACACAGGCCTCCCCCATTGAGCGCCACCGCGCCTTGTCCTCAGCTTGAAAAAAATAATAAAAAATCGGTTGTTCCTGGTTAAAACAAAGTTTACATGAAAAAATGGAAGCCTGCTTTACATCTGGACGCCCTATATTATAAGGGAGTAGCAGGTATCAGATCTGTGTGTCGTAAGTACGTGAAAAACCAGAAACTTTTATTGTGGAGATACCCGATGTATCTGTATGTCTATGGTCATTTATCCATTCTTGGTCCATTGGGCGTAATTAATTTTTTGAATGTCAAAAACGTTTAGCATGTTTATATGCAACTGAGTTTAGAGTATCTTCGTATTGTCCCGCAGGTGGTATAAATTATTGGTTGAAATTCCATAGATATAGGAGAGAGATGTCCGACAAATGATTGTGTACGGACGGAAATGAAACATGTTGTTATTCTAACGAAGCTTATTTTTCATCTATCTCAACTGCGTTTTTCATATTCCCATTATCCATTTTATCCTCTTTTCAATTATCCGTTACATTTAAGGACTTAATATTACTTATTACTTTAATTTCGCTAAATATTCCTTATAAGTTGTATTCAAATTCAAATTTTTCAAAAATCAACCTCTTAGATGGGATTGGCGTTTCACACGATGACGACTCTTTAATAGGGAGAAGATTCTCTATTATAACACCTCTTAATACTGTTCTATTGATGTTCTATTAATTAGCTCTATACAAAACAAGATAGGCGAGAGAAGCAGCGGGCAGAGCGTTAGTAAGTTTAAAATAGCAAAGGCTGAACCTTTGTATAATAAAGAATTCAGTGAATTACTATAACCAAATTCACGTACATGTCTCTTGATAATATATTTATGTACGCACCTCTGTAACTTTTTGTTTAGACGAGGTCGACATTGAACCAAGGTTGCCAACACGTCACCACACCGTCGCGACAATGAACGTGTTAGATAGGGGTGCTATGTGACGTAGAATCAATGTACCTAACATTGTTCACTACATTTGAAACATTTTCATAAAATATTCAAATGAAATTGTTACAAAAATATATTGAACGTGTAAAGAATCATTCAAAACAATTATATATTGTTATATTACAAACGAATAAAACATTTTCATAAAAGATTCAAATGAAATCGTTATAGAAATATTAACATTGCACGAGCAAACAATTTATTATGTAAAACACTTTTAAATATCATGTTTATGTCGCATCGATATAAAATAGCAGTTTAATATTTGGAAAACGTAATACATTTACATATATAAAATTAGAACAAAATATTTTTTTATCGATAACATTTTACACTATTCAACCTAGTTTTAAGTAGTTCATCCTAGTATTGAGCAATCATTTACAACCAAACGCTAAGTAAAATATTAGAATTATTTGAATGATATATAATTATTATTTATTTTTATATCGTATATAATATATAACAGACATTTATATTATATAGCCCGACTGCTATATCACCTTTCAGACCTCCTTCATGATCTCCCACCGGTTGTAAACTCTTACACTACGGAGTCTATAAGCGAGTTAGCATATCTACATAGTATTTAATACAGGTAGGTATATATTACATCCGAGATTAGGCAATTGGCAGGTCATTAAGTAACAAAAAGTTGGAAAAAATGGTCGAGATTCAAATAGTTAAAATGTTTACATTAAGATAATCTACATATTTACAATGTTGAGATTTTTATCTATTTATGATTTAATAATCAGCAAGGCGATAAAATGCTGCACGATCATCTTTGACAACAATATATCCTAGTAAATATGATTATATAAACTTATAAGTACTGTCTTAAACAACTAAGTACTATGTAAACCAAAGTCCCGAGTAAACAAACACAAAAAAATAAATCAATCCCCGTAACATGGTGCAATTGTTGATTGTTGAAATGTAATAGTTAGTTTATTTAAAATAAGGGAGAAAGTGTATGTGTGTACTCGGGGTTGTTAAAGTATAAAACATTCCAAAAACCATTATTAAAAAATTATAAAACTATCAAACTACTCGACTCTGGTCGAGTAACGTTAAATTATTCATTCGGGCGTCCTGATCGCCCATCTCGATTTGCTCCTTCAGAAACTCCAGCTCCTTGATGCCGGTGACGGTCACCTCATACTTGTGAGTGGCCAGCGACATGTAGAAGTGTACGGCGAACGCTAGGAACACTATCATCACTGGTATCAACACCACGCACGCCGACCACGCGGCCGTTTCGCTCAGATCGTAGAACTTCACCCAACAAAGTATAGCTATCTCCACTAAGAAGAGAATGAGCCCTAAAAGAGTTGAGAACGCCCAAGCGATTTCTATGTACCAGTGAAGTCGTTCGTGCGGTGATTCGTGAACTAGGGCTATGCTGTGGAGGTTACCGACCGCTTCGATGTTTGGCAGGATGCAGGTGCTGATCATTAGGGCGAGCATGTGGACTGCGACGAGGAGAGTGGTGCACACAGTGAACGCTACCAGCATCCCCGGTGGCACTTTGGTCGCGTTGGGCGGATTCAACTGCACCTCCACCATGGCTACCTGGCAAAAATGAAGGGATTAATTTGCTTATGTGAGCATATATTAAAATTCACTTCCTGTTGGTAACATTATTATCATTAGTGTTCAGTAGGAACTGTGAGTCATGGACGTTTCATGTCTGGGTAGAGGTGGATATTTCTGTGAATGACGCTCATTGGACTGCTCTCGTTTAACGGCGATCATTCGGACTAATAGATATATTAAAATGAGATGAGCTTCCGAAAGCTTATACGACTCTTTTAACAATTTGTATTTATAAACAGTGGAATGAATCCTGCTTAAAAACGGCAATATATTCTCTTCCTTGTGTACCTAAATATTAAGAAAAGGAGGGGGGGGGGTTAGAACAAATCTTCCAAATCAGGAAATAACTTACCATAGCGAAACCGGACAGCAGAGCGGATGTTTTGCTAGATGCCTTGAGTTTAGCGCGACTGAGCTGAAGCTTCCTCCACGACAGGTAGGCGGGCGTGTGGAGCCCGTCGGCCGACTGGATTGGAGTTTCGCCAGACATCACGCACTTATGCTGCTAATGGAATTCACACAATACAGCATCCATTTTTTGTGCGACAATTGCGGAAAAACGCCCGTACCACGGCACAGCTAAGAGACGAATGAATGACTTAGGACGGCGATATAAGCACGATCTTACTATTCGATATGTGTATTGTTTTTTATGCTCTATTTTATGTGTCCGATTCAAAGTTGCTAGCTTTCGTATCAGACGAAATCACCACGTGAACATGCAACTCTCGCATGATCGGATCACACATGTGAAGTAAATGTCGGAGGAAATATGCGCTGAATATGGTCTGATTATAAATAAAACATATCAATAATTACACCCACGTAGGGTATTAAAAATAATATTTAGAATGGTTCCCTCCAATATCAAATTGAAGATCAGATTGATTTTAATGTTATCGTGTGTTGATAAATCAACATACAAATATGTGTTTTTCTTAATTTAGGTATATCTATATTACAATGTTAATTACCACATTCATACCCTGTTAGATCAATAGGTATTGGGAGTTAGAACAAGTGAGTACTGAAGGATAGTTCCTCTAAATATTATAACTTCAAATATGAGTGTGTGTTAAAACTTATTTATAATACATATGGAACAAATGTAAGTGTTGTATGTATGGATGGATGGTTCTACCATCCACACCCTGAACCCTTAACCTTGACAGTTTATTTTCTGGTAAACAGTTTCAGAATAAATATGTATAAATCAAAGATAAAACTCAAGTTCCATAGTTACTAAACTATTTGGTAATTGTTTTAAGATTTTAACAAAAATTTTAAATGACATTATATGAAAACATTTGCAAACATTGCCTTTACATCATGATATAGCAAAATATTTTACAATATAACAATTATCAAGCAACTAAAAAGCTGATATGAAGACGACACACACAACTACACTATATACACTACAATATTACATACATTTACGATAACCCATCCACACAAACACAAAAAGCTTCTATGCTGAAAAAATTCAACAAATGGTTTCTGAACTAACTTTAGAAGAGCTATTATGATAAATATTTAAACTGAATCCCGACAAAATTATAAACTCCAACACCAAGTTCAATGTAAGACTAGAAGGTTAGGTAAATAATGGTTACAAGACAATTCCCACTAGTCTTAATTCGTCATAGATGTACCTGACAGACACTATGTTCTGTTTAAAAAACAGGATAGAAAGCGAAGGTCATTTGTGTCTTTTCAAAGAAGCAGGTCATGGAAGACCGCAAATACCTTGTTACAGAACATATAAATTATAAACAAATTAAAACATGCCATGCCAATAGTTCTTTGTGATACCACCACAATCCCTGTTCAATGGCAAGTTATATAGGCACAAATTTAAATTATCTCCTCAAAGCACTCACCATAACAAAGTTCTTGGTAACAATTCTCCAAGTTTTTTCTTTTCAGTGGTTTGGAAACTAAGGAGAGAAATAGCTATTCTGTTAGCAGCATGTGATTGTTTCACTATAGCTTTTCAAAGATTCATGAACCTAAACAAATTGTGTAGGCCTGACAAGTTTATAAGTTAGAATATCAAGACAGCAATGGAACATAACACATGAGGTGGGCTGAGAAGTATAGTGCACTTCCATGTTCTGTTATATTTACATCCCACCATGTAATAGGTGGTACACTTATTACCATACATCAAACTCAAGACCTCCCAATATGCAGTTGCACTTGCAAGCACTCAACCGACAAGGTGGTGAAACGACACACTTTAAAATTATTCCTGAATGCGTATTGACAAAAATATATGGTTAATATTATACACACAAAGTTATGTGTAATTCATGAATGCTACATCTGTTTATTTCTTTCTGTTGATAAATAACTTGAATTCCCTGATAGGTCATCAACTTTAGCATCAGGGTTTTTAAACTATCAAAATGTTTACACGTAAACATAGCTTAGGTTGTTGATGCTGGTTTTATATTCCTCAAATAAACCTTAATGGAACATAATTCAGTCAAGTATTTGACAGAAAATGAAGTGGAAAGCCTTGTGAGACTCATCGACAACACAATCTGATCTATATTGCAGGTAAAGAAACATTGTATTTTACAAGGTTTTAAATCTAGTTATCATTGTCAGTTATTAATAATATAATATTCTATAAATTATCTCTTGTTGCCTTTGGTTGAGCGGTTGACAGTGTGAATGCCAATTGAGAGGTTCTAGGTTCAAATCCAAAGTAGGGTATTTTTACATTTTTAAAAGGGGTGAATGAAAAGAGCCTCTCCGAGCGGCGACTGTGTCTAATTGACAACAAACACATACTGCCTGGCGCACCCTGGACATTGCGACTAATCCTTAAACCACAATGGCTGATCACACTTGATCAGCTGTTGACTCTACAAAGAAGAAGATTTTTAAAAGAACTAGTAGTGGCTTGGAGTCTGAGGATTTGAACCCAGTTTATGGCAATACATTCACCCGTTCATACTGGGACATAAACATGACTGGTGAAATGGGAGTGTATCAGTGTTCTGCCTGCCTCTTCAAGGATTACAGATGTGATGTTACATTATCTCAACTTCTCAAAAACACTGCACATTTATGCAAACATTCAGAGATTGCTAATTAAACTAATATATGATCACATTCCTGAGAGCTAATGATCATGTACATTAGAAGATGCATAAACATTATCACCAAAATACCATAATGAAGTCAACTAATGGAACTGCATGACCAAAGCCCGTCCGCCAAATGCCGATTAATATGACACTCACATTGAAATTGTAACAGCTTTACTAACTATCTGCAGTCTCCAGCTTCAGTGCAGTGCAAAACCAAATTTATAGGCTTCTCTACACTCTTGTCATCAATTCCACTAAATGAAACCAAGAATAGAATTTATT
This sequence comes from Mysoria sejanus stolli, assembly GCA_018245835.1. Taxonomy (NCBI): domain Eukaryota; kingdom Metazoa; phylum Arthropoda; class Insecta; order Lepidoptera; family Hesperiidae; genus Mysarbia; species Mysarbia sejanus. The sequence goes on from DWEJ01000931.1 coordinate 12,933, forward strand.
AAAACAAATCAACAAACTACTCAGGACACAAACTACTAGCAGAGTTCTAGTTGCAATATTTTTTTATCATTAAAAAAATACAACACAGTAAATTGAATACAGGACTGCTATTGTACAAAATAATTTAAAAATGACATTTAGTAACTGACACAATCATCAACATTTTATTGTGATTCATCTCTGTGATAATGTATGAACTAGTTAATTGATAGTTAACCATCATTAAATTTCAATCATTGCTGTAAAAATAATTTAACATTCTTACCAAGACCACTATAACATGACTTTTATTAGACATTTAAAAGAGAAGTTAATGATAATTATTTTGGGAATTTAGGTCCCTATTCTAAAATTTGTAAACATTTCGAATAATATAAATACTTTCTACAAAGTATATTTTATATTTTATGGGATGTTCTGCATTCCTCTGCCTACCTCTTCAGGGATGACAGGCGTGGAGTTATGTACGTAGTTATGTTTAATGTTTTTAATACTTCAGTTATTTATCTGTGCTACTTGAATAAAAAATATCTAACTGTAATAATTATATATAGGATCAGGCAAAATATATCAAATTAACTAAATAATAAAAATAGTACAGCATAACTGAATAACAAATGTGCTATTACCATGTTTAAATTTATAAAAAACTAATTTTGTGTAAGCTTTTTGACAAAAACTGTAATGTTGTGGAACCAGAAATTTAATATAGAGACAAATGTACAAAACGTAACTGTATAGGAACCATAAAACAATTGTGTTTGTAATAGCAATGCAATTTGCTATTTGGTTCCACACTACATTATATACTTTTAGCTATGTACCTAAAGCCAAAAAGTGAATATTATTTCCTTGCCAATTCACTAATGAAGCCACACAGTGTCAGTGTCATAATCTGATTAAACATGCTCGAAAACATTATCATACCTTATTCAATTTTGGACACCAGTTATTAGAGTGACCGTAACGACTGCTTGGCTGCACGCAGTGGTAATTATTGCCCACCGTGCTGGCTGACCAAACAGACATACCTAAACAAATTTAACGACGGTCCTTCGACTTGATTCGACGAGGTCACTACTTCGCTACCTCGGGAGTTATTTATACCATCGCAACTAAGTTCTACTAATTATTTAGTTAACAGTTATATGTATAGTCCATATATACATTTATCTAAATAGTAGAGTTACACAAACAAAGTTAATAAACAAACAAAATAAAATTTTATACCCAATTAAATCAAAGCAATGCAAACTTCACGTTCATTGACACACGTCAGTATCGCATGACAGATACGAAATTCGATTACCTATTGGAAATTATCCCTGTTCTTATATTTCAGAAAACGTCATTCTTGATATGGAGTTGTATTTATTTTTAAAGACTGTACCTAATAATTTAGTAATAAATGTGTATATTATGAAGTCACCTTATGTCGTAAAAGTCGTGATAGAATATTTTGACATTACGTTGTGAATACA
>DWEJ01000932.1:0-14407 GCA_018245835.1 Mysoria sejanus stolli
TGGTGAAAGGATTAGTCGCAATGTCCATGGTGCGCCGGGCAGTATGTGTGTAATTAATTGGACACAGTCGCCACTCGCGGAGGCTGTTTTTAGGCTCGAATTTACCTGTGCCCAACCCACTAATTAAAGCCAGGACCTCACTAATGGCAGTCACACTTTCAATCAACATGATCAATGAGGCAGCGAATATTCAAATTAAATATGTATCTATTTTTTATTCCGGATTTAAAACCAGAACATGTTGCTCAGAAGTCACACTTAAACCAATTAAGTATTCACTAGTTTACATAACATATTTTCTAAACAGACACAATGAGAGAATTTGCGAGAGGGCTGAAATTTATGTACCCTGTGACTAATAATGTATTGTATCAGTGAGAGATTTGTATCAAATAAAGTAATATTTTATTACCCTTTATAGAGGAACATTTTTATTGATAGTGAAATTTGATCATAACAATTCATTGAATGTGTTAAGTTTAATATTTTTTTTTGGTTATTAATTCAGGTCCGAACTTGGGATAAAATTCAAGCTATTATGAAGTCAGAAGAAGGATTAGGAATTGAATATGATGAAAATGTCATTTGTGATGTGTGCCGTTCACCAGATTCCGAGGACGGCAATGAGATGGTGTTCTGTGACTCTTGCAATATTTGTGTGCATCAAGCTTGTTATGGCATTACCATAATCCCAGATGGTAAATAATCTAATGGCTCTTAATATTAAAACAGTAAGTATATAATATATTGGTCTTATTTATTATTTATTTTATTTTTCAGGTCAGTGGCTGTGTAGACCTTGTGGTGTTGGAGTGAAGCCTATTTGTGCTCTCTGTCCTAATCTAGGCGGAGCAATGAAGTGTACACCATCAGGTCATAAGTGGGCTCATGTCAGTTGTGTTCTTTGGATACCCGAAGTGTCTATTGGTTGTGCTGAAAAAATGGAACCTATTACAAAAATAACTTCTATTCCGGCTTCTCGCTGGTCACTAGTATGTGTTTTGTGTCGAGAGCGCAAGGGAGCATGTATTCAATGTTCGGTTAAGACTTGCAAAACGGCTTATCACGTCACTTGTGCATTCAAACACGGCTTAGAAATGCGCGCAATAATTGAAGATGAAAATGCTGATGATGGTGTTAAATTGAGATCATACTGTCAAAAACATAGTGTCAATTCTAAAAAAGAGAAGTGTCCAGGTTCTGGTTCTGAAGAAGAAGAGATAAAGAGAAAGCGTCGCAAAGATATGACGTCAGAAGAAAAGACGCAGGCTAGGGCTGCGCGATTGCAGGAAATTGAACGTGAATTTGATCGACATGTTAGTGTAAAGGACATAAGTTCTCATCTCCTTGATATTGATCAAGATGCCATAAATTACATTTATAATTACTGGAAATTGAAAAGGCGTGCGGGGCATAATCGTCCTCTGCTTCCGCCAAAATCAGATGATAATGAACTTTTAACTCATAGACAGGAACAAGCTGATCTTGAAAAAATGAAAATGTTTGTACAGCTAAGACAAGATCTAGAAAGAGTCCGTAACTTGTGTTACATGGTAAGCAGACGTGAGAAACTTTCGCGCTCTTTCTTTCGTATGAGGGAACAAACATTTCACAAGCAAGTAACTGTGCTGTCATCAGAACAAACTATGGTTGGGCCAGATTTACAAGCCATTGTTGAAGCTAACCATGGGCCGTCTATTTATGATAGATTATATTCCCATCCGAATGCTCCAGATCATAAAAACGATTTTGAAGCTCTTCTTGCACGTATTGCCCCTCAGATTTCCAGTAATGATAAAAAACAGACAAGAGATAGAAATGGTATTGTTAAAGGTCAAAAGTCATCAAATCCTTATAAGAAACTTTATGTCAATGGTTCGCGTCGAAGTACAAGTATGTACAGTGGGCTTTCTAGTGAAGAAAGTACGCAAGAAATAAGTCGATCTTCTAAATATCGAGGCAGAGCTATTGGTTCCAGCACTGATGAAGAATTACATAAGAGTATTGCAACACCCAAAAAGAAGGTGTCTCCCAAATCCAAGGCTAGAAAATCACCCAAAAAACCAGAGAGAAAGAGAAAAAAAGTACCTCAATCGAAAGCAATAATTGAAAGTAGCAGTGAAGATGAAACAATTACGTCCAAAATGAAGAAAGAAAGTTCATCTAGCAAAACATTACGCCAAATGGAAAAGGAAATGGATGCTGGGAAGACAGGTCAGTCAGGTACAGACAGTGACGATTTAATGCCAATGAGAGTAATAAGAAATAACAAATTCCCTGTAGATATATATTCAGACAGCAGTGACGAAACATCTGCTAAGGAAGATTACAAACCACAGAAAATGGATAAAACAAAAACCGAGAAATCTAGGTCTGAGAGAGGCCGACCAGGAAAATCCCCAAAGGACAATGATTCCCAGCAATCATTACTTAGAACCAAGGCTGCCATGAAAGAATTTATTCCCTCTCATAATGATAAGAAAACAACTGTCACTGACGAAAAACCACCACCAAAGAAAAGGGGTCGTAAACCATCAAATAAAGAGAAAAAATCGACAATTAAAACTCACATGTCAGAAGATGAAGCAAAATGTAAGACAGATATTAAATTTCTTAAACAGAAGGACAACCCATCTGATTTAATTGTGCCTCAACGTCAAGCTGCTAAAAAAGCTTCTGAAAATATGAGATCTACAACGGTTGCTAAGAAAGAAGAATCTGGAATTGAGAAGCAGGTTAGTGGTGATGACTGTAAAATTAAACCTAAACCAAAATCAAAAGGTAAAGAAACTAAGGAAATTCCCGCTAAAGTAGGTAGGAAAAAGTCAACCAAGGATCAAGAAAAAGAACCTATTGCGTATGTTCCTCAAAGGCAGGCAGCTAAGAAGGCAGCAGCCCATATAAAGAGTGGACTAGGCACCAAAGCACCAGTTTCTGAAAATTCAGATGCCGATAAACGCAAAGATAGCGAGAAATCTGACGCCAAAGTGTCACCCAAGAAAGAGGATACAAAGCGCCCTAAGACTCCAACTGAAAGTTCTAGTTCATCTTCAAATACAAGTAGTAGTAGTTACACAACATCTTCTAGTTCTGATGATGATGAACCTGAAAAACCTGGTATGAAGCCAACTGCTAAAGCACGTGAAATTAAACCTCTTATACGACAACCTTCCATGTTTTCGCCTCCGCGATCAAGACCTACAGTGGACTTGCCCTTTCTTGACAAGGTGTCAAGACCATTGTCTTCAACAAGTGCCTCCAGTGATTCTGAAAGCTCTAGTAAATCAAGACGCTCGGGTTCCGAAAGTCCAACTCCTAAACGCCCCCGTAGACGACGAAAAGGCAAAAGTATCTCTACTGATGTGTCCCCACGCAAGGCCCCTGACAAGAAGCTTAAAACTTCCGAACGGGAGCCCGAGTGTGGGGTATTATCATCGGTTACTGAAAGAGAGGAATCAAACCGACCCAGCGCTGCGCGTGCTGCCACGCGTGCTCGGACCAGAAGCACTACTACAAGCGGAAATATGCCTGATAAGCCTGATGCCCGACCGAGAAAATCATCTAAAGACGACGTCAGTAATGCCTCTGCATCAAGTAAAACTGTCAAAGAGAGTAGCCAGTCCAGTAAACTTCCAACTCCGAAGCGGAAAGCGGACGAGGAGGTAAAAGATATCAAAGATGTTTCAACAGCGGTTGATGTTTTTAAGAACGATACCAAACCTAAAAATAAAGGCAAGTCACACAACAACGTTATTGAAGAAAAAGAAAAACATAAAACATTAGAAGTTGAAAGTGAACCTATTTTAAAAATACTCCCACGCAAAAGTACAGAAACTAAACAAAAGCCTTTGCTTAAAAGAAGAATGAGCGCAAGGGAAATTCCTTGGAAAAATAGCCTTCCTACAATAAAAGAAATAGTACCAGAACCTTCAGCCAAAGTCCGACAATTTAGTAAATATGAGAGCTCGATTATGGATCATCCCAATGTACCTGCTGTGAAGAAAATAGATACACCACTGGAGAATACAGCGCAAAAAACATCTATGAATATACTCCATAACAAGCACTCTTGCACTATTACTGATGACTTTGCAAATAATGATAAAAATTGGTTACGAAAGGCTCCAAGCCCAGAAATTCTGCCTCCGGCATTAGAAACTCCCGGTGGAAACGAGAAATATATAACTGAAGACAAGTCAATGGATTTGGATTCTGCTGACAAAAACAGCATTAAGATGATAGCTAAAATTCAAGCAAACCTCAATGAAAATACTATGATTAAATCACCCAAGACTCCAATGGATGCTAGAACAAACACCATGGATCACATTGATGTTGAAAACCCAACGGTTAGGAAACGTCAGTGTTCTATTCTGGACAACGAGAAGAAATTTTTAAATCAAGATACAAATTTGGTTCAAGGGGTAGAAATTTCAAAGAGTGCTAAAATTCCCTCTGCTTCTAACCAATTTCCTAATCGTGCAATGTTTTCACCACAATCGAAAGATAATGAGTTCTTTGCATTTGATATGATGGCAGTTGATGAAGGTTTTAATAATGACGATATGATAAAGCCTTTTACTTCATATCCTGAATTCTTTTTCAAAGAAGATTCTAAAGATCAAGGTGTTCAAGAAACTTTAAATTTAGTTGATAGACTTAGAATGCAACTGAGCTCTAAAAAGCCCCCAGTTAATTCTCAGGATGATACAGGTGTTGGTGTGGATAGAGAAGAAAAAGAGTTACGTTATGAACATACAGGTATATTGAATTTGGGTATTACTAAACGTGATTCATCGTTTAAAAAGAAACCTGTATCGCATACGGAGGTTCACGATAAAACATCTTGTAATGACGAAGCAGATAGCCTTATTATTGAATCGGAGTCATCTTCATCGACTTCTAGAGACACTATAAGTCACCATAATGTCAAACCGATTTCTATGGAAACTAATGAAAAATGGTCAGATGTACCTTTACATCAAAATGAGCCTTGCATAGAGCATTTAGATGACTCTAAATATGATACTGTAGGTTCTAATAGCGAAGATGGAAAAGAGCCAAATACCCAACAATCGGACGTACAGTCAGTTTCCGAAATTGGAGATAATATATCACTATCCAAACAAAGCGATGACTCGCAATCCTTATCGGTAATAGATCATTCCGTACATAGTAATGACGTAGAATTAACTCATGATAATCAAAATTATGAAAATAATAACTCCGTAATACATTCCGACTGTGCGACTATATCTTCTCCATATATGAGCCAGGACTCTAAATGGACAGAAAGTAAAATAACAACACGAAGATCATCAAGCTCTAGCACAACATCTGAGGCATCCTTGTGTTCACAAAAACCAACTATAAAATCTCATGTAATCAGTGGCGATTTACATCAAGTCAATGTGATTCCTGAAATAGATCCATATCCACCGATACCATATCCTTGTAGGGTGGAGCCACAACTACCTCCACTACCTTCATTTGCGAGTTATCCGTCAGAACCGTCACCATTTTTAGGTGCAATCGGATCTTTACCGATATTTGCTACTAGCGCTTGCGCTTCATCACAATTGCAATTGCCTTCACCTGCACCGGGTTTATATGCTCCTGGCCTTGCCTACCATGGGACACCCCTGATACAGCCACTGCCCAAACCGGTATTTACAACACTTTGTGCAGCAGCATTTACCTCGTCTTCTCAAAATATAGCGCTGACCACTGCAATGATAGCTCCGCCGACTCCAAAACCGCTTGATTCTCCTCGGGACGATAATGATGCGTCAGGGAGCGACAAAACATCAATACACGTCGTATCTAGTCCAAGCATTAGTGTGGACTCCTATAATGAAGCTAGTAGTACAAGGGCTGCTACTAAACTGTCTAACGATAGTGATGAGACAAATCTAAGTACGAATACTCAAGAACCCAAATCTCCATCGAAATCAAAATCTTTGACCAAATTCCCAGGAAAATCTCCCGGAAAAAGCCCAGACATATCTCCAAAACAAAGTGATTCAAGTAAGAGTAGTAAACGTTCTAGTAATAGAAGTAGTAGAAGCCATCGCGGACGCGGTAGATCTAAAAGCCGTGGACATGGATTTTCCTCATCCGATTTTTCGGGCAATTCTATTCAAAGTAAACTAGTTGGAACAGTGTATGATTTCGATGAAGAAATTGCTAATGACGGAGTTGATATAAAAGCATTGAGACGTCGTTCTATTGATGCGCGAGAAGATAGAAGATCCGAGCACTCATTTAAAGACTCTTCACAGTCTCCTAGTCTAGCAAGTCCTAAACAGTCAAAACCAAGATCTTCGAATGAAACTAAGGAAATAAAACCTTCCACGCCAGATGTGTCCGAACACTCTCAATCTCCTACAAACACTAGCACTACGGACAAGGCCACTGCTTTTTCAGATGTTAGACCAGTTTTACCAGGTCCTGTTGATATGCGGACATATTCGTTTGAAAAACCTGCTCCCGCTCCTCGAGATACCACCCACAATCACCTTTTAGCGTTTGCTAGTGGTACAACAGATCAACATTTGGTTGATATAGACGAAGAAGTAGAAAAGCAGCTGCACACTGAATTAATGGGTACCAAACCAGAATCTAGTTCTCCACAAACACCATTGGCTTCAGAAGCAAATCAACCAGTGAAAGAATCTTTTATTCCTCAACTACCTAAGGTCTCGCTTTCAGATTCTAGAAATCAATTGAAAGTGAAAATAAAGGGTCCATTTTTGGATGCTAATTATTCAACTAGTTCAGCTCAGCCTGTGATTCCTCAACCACCTCCTCCCGTACATGATTCTAACACGAACATGTTTAGCGCATCCACTAGCGCTTCGACATCTATGATGACAGGATCTACCAATTTACGACGCATGCGTAAGAAGGAATTATTGCGTCAATACTGGACACAAGACATGAATATGGATGATCCAACAACTGTATCAACAATAGGAATACAACCACCTCCAGCCGCACCTCAGCCGTTAGCCAGAGCAGTAATAACAATTCCGAAAGCTGTAGCTTCGATGACGAGCATACCTACAAGAGAAGATTACAAAATATCGGACACACCTGTTGAAAAGAAAAAACGAAAAACCACTAGTGGTCTTTCTAGAGAACTTAGACATTTGGAGGTTAGTATGAATGATGATGTCGATACATCAGATGATATGAAACTATCAACTTTAGCTGGAAGTTCTAGCCAAGTGCACAAGAGGCGAAGTCGTATATCTACCAAGCCAAACACAACGAATGCTACATCTCCCGTTGCTCCAAAACTTAAAATAAAGATAAGCTCCAATGTTGTTCAGCAAGTGAATGAAGAACCGCCAGGGTTCCAATTCCGACCTCCTAAAAAACGATTAGCTAGTATTCCTAAGCCTAGCTTTGAAGATTTGCGTCGTGAGAGCATGAAATATCGACGTAAGGTGATGGCCGACTTCGAAGAGGATGAAAAAACTAAGCATAAAGCCAATAAAAGCGAGAAGCGGAAAAGAAAGAAAGAGAAAAAGTCGGAGAAAAAAAAGCTCCAAGTAATAAATAGTGAAAATGACAATGCTACCAAATTGATCATTAAAATAAAGCGAACAAAGGAGGAGGAACGCAGTCACCGAGCCAGAGGAGCCGTCGCTGCAGCTGCTGCGGTGCCCGAGCCGGTCGTCGATCCCTTCGAGCACTTCGATCCGACTGCGCGTGACCCGTTAGCCATCGATCCCCCCGTGTATTCGGATAATTCGAGTGTTGCGCGTAAAGTTCGAACTGCCAAGGTGACCCCTATTCGATTAAAATTAGCGCGAACGTCCCATGGTTCCGGTTACGTAATGAAGGAGACAGGTGAGGGGCCTTCTCAGAGTCCTACGCCCGCCTCTCCTCTGCCGGTCGCCGTCAGTAAACATTGTGAAGTGAGATGATATAAACCTCGTCATAAAAAGAAAAAAAAGTCCAAATGGTGAACTTTCTTATAATGTAGGTTTTAAGATTTTGTGTATAGTAACTTTCAAGTACATCTGTATCTTCTATATAGTAATAATTCATGCCTTAGGTATATAATCATATTATTTATTTGTATAAACGGGAAGCTCAATGTATTATTTAAAGTTGTTGATATAAGTTGTATAATATTTTTGTACATTGAGTGATGCACAAGTAAATTCTAGTGTAGTATAAATACTACTGTTATATATGTTTGTTAGTGTTACAGGTTTATATTTGTGCCTCTTAATTTTGAATCTCACTTGTTCATTATAATCATGTTATCATATTAGAACATATCTAAAATTAATATAATCACAATCAACATCACAGGTTTCACATGTCCTGAAGGCATTTTTCTTACCTTTTTGATAACTCTTCACTCTTCACATAATAATGTTTTCTCTTACAGTTTATATCAATTAAAAAGAAATCGTTTATTGTTTTTAAAAAAAATTTGAAGCTGGTCTTCTAAACTTAAGATTTATCCAAACCCGATTTCAGTTATGATAAAAAAATGTATGTATAATATGTTGATGTATTTAACCAGTCTAATTCAAAACCGAGATTATTTTTATAGTCATGATTTTCATAAGTGTTGAGAGTGTTCAGCTGTTTCACTGCCAGTCTTATTTTGTAGAACAATGTAGATAGAAGAGAAGAGGGAGTATTGAAAGACATAAAAAATGTTTTCGATTTTTCTTCTTTCAACAATCTACAGTAATATAAAGCCTACTTCTTTTCCATGGAACTGTCATAATCGGGGTTCTTAGTTATTTTCACATTACAATGGTAGTCATCAGACAATACTGAACATAATTAATAATTTTCCACCTCAACACAGATCACCTTCTTTTTCCTGTATTTTTTATTCAGTGCACTAATGTGTGTCCACCAAAGATTTATAATCATGGTTATTTTGCAGAGAGGGCATTATTTACTTTCACTGACAGTACCTTTATCTCTTTTAAGAAAATGTCTTTTTCTATTGACATGAAGGCGTATTTGATACGCCTAAAATTTATTTTCATTTAATAGTTTTCATCTTTCTTTTTTTCTACATAATTAAATGTTTTTTAGTCTCAATTTGCATATCATTTTGACAACTTGAATTTTGTGAATTTTATTGGACTGATTGGTTTGAACGTTCACTTTTGTATAGGAAGATTATGTTAATACTTTGTGCAATATTTGGCAATACTCATTGTGTATAGTTGCTATTGAGAGAAACTAGTTTTGAGTATTTTAGATGATAAGCACATCACATTCACTTTTATGGTAATTTTTCATTGGTAGATCATTTTCGTCTCAATATGCATAACATTTTACGCTTTTGCTTATAGGTCAAGGCCTATGGTTGAATGTTATGACTAATGATATGCAAAAATTAAAGTAATAAAAAAATTCTTTATAATCACTGTTTCGTTTTGGGTGCTATTTACTTTTATATCTGTATGAACCACATTTAAAATTGAGTTTCATTATTTAAGGTTGTATTAGTTTCAATATGTATTCAAGTTAATATAACTTTAAATTTTAATATGAAATACTTTATGTTCATCAGGTCGATGTATAACATATAATCCTCTGTGTAAGTAAGTAGAAAATTTGCACATTAAAGAAAATTTAAAGTTAATGAATTATTTCCTAATGCTGTACTGTTTCATTCTGTAAGGATCTGTAATGTAAGATAGAACAAATTTTAATTTGTAAGAAATCAACACAAAGTATATTAATAAGACACTTTTAAAATAGGAATCATTGTGAAATAGTGGACTAACATTTGGTTTCTTTTTGCATTTCAATATAAATATAATGACTAGATGGTTACCTCAAATAATTAAATTGTATGACATCAGACTCGTATAATTCTTTTTGATACTCTTTTTTATATTATACAGCGCTTTAACAGAAAAGTTTCATGGCGAAGTTGACCGGCTGTTGGTAAAGTTTCAATTTTATTATATTTTAATAATTCAAAACCTTGCAAGTTATTTATGAAACATTGACATGTAGAAAGTGAACCATATGATTAATGTACATAGGATTATACTGGGATAGCTGCTTTGTAAATATAACTAACTATGTTTAGAGTACTTGGCAGTTTAATTCCTGTATTTAACTCTGCAGACACCACACCTGCGTCCATTTATTCGATTGAGAAAAGCACTATCTAATTATGGGTCATACAAGTGATAATAACATCCACTACGCGATAACGACGTTCAGTATTATGGTTTACAATGAATTTATGAATATCTAATATTTTAAATTCTCATTATATTATGTTTGACTAGAGTACACTTCCACTTACTGTTGCTACGTTATATTGAAATCTTGTTTTAGTAATTTATCTTTAAAAATCTGTAAATCAGCTACGTCAACATTGTACTGCTTTTACGATTAGTAATGATTACTCATAGTTCAGTTATAACGTAAGCTTCATAAATATATGTTTCAAATCTCACATTATTACATTGCAGATAGCAGGCAACTACCCCATGACATGGTAATAGTTACGTAAATGTGGTTCTGAATATTTACATTCCCCCATGAGGCCCGGGTTCCCTTTCATCTCACTGTTATTATTACATCCCGATGCCAGGTCCCTCACGGCGTAGACATCAACCACCGAATGCCAATATTCCATCCTTACGGTCCTGACGTGCTTTTTCTTTAATTACGCTCTTCTCATACATCCACCCCGGTTTTTTGAGACTTCTGACACCCATTTGGTGGTGATACGCGATTTTTGGTCTCCCTTGGTGCCTGCCTCTGTCAATGTCTGCATTGTGTATCTCATTTTCATTCATCCTGTACACCGTGAAGTGGTTACTGGGGAAGAACCCAAGTCCTCTACAGTAATTTCGCTACTTATCCTCCTCGTGTAGTCAGTGACCCCAGCCACCACCGAGGAAACCCAAAATGACGGCGTTTTGGGTCGTGTGCTATAATTATAATGACAATGGTTCTGAAAAACATTTCCTTTTTTTAAAATGCTCGGCATTTAAAAATCCTTTCCGACGAAACTACGAGTAACTTAAAACATATTTGGAATTAAATTAAAGCATTTAATAATATAATAATTAAGTAATTAATGCAATCAACATCAGGATAATTTTAAGTTTTAAATGAAACATTCCATATAACAATTGGTTCTTATTTTTAAATGTCGGGTGTTTTGCATGTCTGACATATGTATAATAAATTATTTCCTTTTTGGACACCAAAATATATATAGTTATATTCGTAAACCATATTTATTTATGCGTTTCGCAGTCAACTTTGAAATTGAATTCCTGTTCTGTCATTGCTATATTTCTTTCATCTGTTCGATTACATTGGATCTTCATATGAAACATTTTGTAAAGAATCACATATCAATCGTAATCATTTGTTACCATAAATTATAAATAATTATTTTAATTAACATTAACTCAAGTCGAGCTCATAGTGGCTGATGTAAATAGATTTTAGTGGAGTGTTCAAATTTATTTTACGAATTTTAATACAGTTGTATAATTGAGACGGTTCTCTATCAGATTAGTTTTGTGATGTAAAGTCGTTGACACCAACAGTTAATACAACCAGTATCATCGTTTTTGACACTCAATTTTTTTTCTAATATGCTATCAATACTATATCAATTGTATTATTTTGTACAAATTTTTTTCAGAACTGTTTCTTTCTATTTTACTCATATTTAAAAATTACATTGGTAATGGTATATTATGTACATTGTAAAATATATTGTGATAACGATCTGGTTCAATGCGGGCTCGGAGCAAGTGACTATTGTAAATAAATATATTTTAATAACAATACTATTATAATTGTGTACGTCCGCGCAAGAAAGTTCTAGAAGAACTTCAGAGAGGTCGTACACCCCCGTTATAATTGAGCTGCAAACAAAGAATGATTATAGTTTGTGGTCAAGTAGCGTTATAACGAACCCCGAATTAGAGCTTAATTATAATGTTAGTAATTTTTAATATTATTTCCTAGTTTAATACAATATTCAATTTCATGTAATTAGACATAGATGATGTATTCACTAATACAGATGTAAACAATGTTTAAAGAAATAGTGACATGATCGTAAGCTGTTTAGCACTAAACGATCACGATCAAAATGCACATTTGTAAATATCAGTAAGTATTTATCACTCCACGAGAGTTGATTTTATAGCTTGCTTGGAGCCCGTCACCTTTGCCTCTCATGATATAACGTTACCAACACTGTTAACGTTACGAAATCAGACAGGATTTAAATAAACGATGATAGAAAAGCCAATCAACTAACACGGTTTAATGAAATTAATTTCACGTAAACCACTGTTCCGCCGTACAATATTGTCAATGTACTTTTCGTACGAGAGCTGTACTTGAACAGACTAGTCTATATATTTTTTAGGCTGTACTGCTCGCTGCGAAATGAAGCACACCCATACTCTGAAAAACTATCCATGACGTGATTCGAACTAAAAAAATATTGAGATTGATTTCAAAAGAAATGGCTACCCCCGGTACTGGCACTCTTGTTGCGCCTATTGTATTTTAAGGGTGTTAAAATAATGTGACCTACGGCTTTCGTTGAACGTATATAATATATTGCGGTCGAATCAATTTTGATCCTTTCCGTTCTCGCGGGTATAATTAGAGTTAGTGTATGGATTTTTTTTAATATTTCGCTTTGATGTTTAATAAGATATTATCATATCGCTATTTCATTGTAGAAATAAACTTCGATGGTTCCGTGTACGCATGAATTGCGTTATACGCGAATGATATGGGGATTGTATTTAAAGGATTAATGGATCGATTATTGCGATATGTAATGTTATAATTGCAGTACATTATAAAAATTGCATTGATGTGTTTAAAATTAGCTGTTGTATATATCACCTCGAATCTGATATTTAATATCGAATATAGTATTCAACGTTAGTGCGTAGTGTTACACGTGAGATTACGTGCGTCGTGTTGTAATTTTTGTCTTAAATGCTGAATATTTGACTATTTTTCAAAAAAAATATGAACAGTATTTTAAACTGAAAATTTGTGTTTATTCGTATTAAATTTTACTGTTAAAATCTTTCTTGAATGTTTATACACATGTTTGTATGTGTGCCGGCTAACGCCCTAGTCTCCTAAAAGAAGGGCCTCGTACAGGTCCGAAGCTAGTCTGGCCATCCCGGGGAAAGTATACATGAGTTTTTAAATTGTTTTTTGAAAATAAAATACTCTTTAACTGTTATTCCAACAATAATCGAAGCTCGGTATTGTCAATTATTCCCAAAAAAATCAAATACGTCCAGAAATATATAGTTTTTAAATGTTATATCGTTCATGAGGCAAATGAAATAATACTCATACTGTCTTTCATCTTTATTTCATTATGTTTAAGAATTAATCTAAAAAAATATCAGTGCTAGTAAAAGTTAACCACAATGTTAATATTCATCATCATCATCATCATGATATTAATATTAATATTATACAATATTTATTTTGTTTTCTCCTAATGCATACACATTACGAATTTTGATAATTTTTTGCCGCTTTAAAGTTTTTGCAATGAATACAAACGGTGTATGTGCAATTTTCTCTTTGGCATAAAATCGGCGTTTTCGTAATGTACAGTCAAAAGTTAAATAGTCATATACTCGTATAATGATTAACAACAAAATCACTAGATATGATTGTCTTCCGACAACGAAGGTGTTGTTCGATACTGTTTAAGCTTATAAATTTGATGTGTAGTTTGTCTCTTGGAACGAATTGATATGTTGATGTTGATTAAATTGCATTATAATTTTTTACGCACAAATTTGTTCACAGAAGCGAAATCATCACATTTCAATTAGGTCGACCATACCCTATTACTGTCTGTGATTTGTTTTAATTTATACCGTACACGTTAAGTATATATTATGTCATGGTTTTTTATTTGAGATTCCGACTGCTGGAAATAAAATAAATATTTTTAGTTTGTAAATATATTTTTTGTCATCGCGAGTTTATTTGTAAGTTAATATTTTTTTTATGTATTTGATTGTATGTATGTATTTTGGTACTTTCACAATGTGTGTTTTGATTTTTGGTACTGTGTTGGAGTCGTGTTGTTTAGATTTCGTGCTTTGAGCGTATGGATTTATATCTACTACTTTAATTTACCGAGTGTTGATTATTGTTAGTGTTGTACGGAAAGATAAATTACTTTATGGACCGTAAGAGACGTTGTTGATATATGTGTTTGTGTTAAAGGTACGATTGCGTAGTAGTCAGTAGTTCGCGCGAGCCAGGTGTTACTCGGACCTTTCATTCACTGCATAATGTTTACAAACTTGACAGGTGACCGCTCTCTCGAGCGTTAATAATCCGACAGTTGGGTTTTGCATTAGCTTTATAA
>DWEJ01000933.1:0-14407 GCA_018245835.1 Mysoria sejanus stolli
CAGCCATTCTTTCAACATGTCCGAACCAACGGAGCATGCCCTTTCTCATTTTTACATCAATACTCTTTCATACTAAGCATCTTTCTTACGTCAAAATTACGAACGCGGTCGGCGCGTGTCAGCCGCAAATGCGACGCAACTACCTCGACGACCGCGTTTATTCTACTTTATTATTATTATTATGTACCAGGTATAAATCTAGACTCCGAGTCACTACTAGAAATTCTACGTTAAAAGTCAATTACTAATCGACGTCGTGTTAGAACCCGGGACCTCTCGATCGGCAGCCGTGTTTGCAAACACTTGACTAACATGAGTGCCATAAGAGTGCCGAGAGACCGAGGAGTGCCATAAGAGAATGGTATTTCAATTTCAATCACCTTTTTGATATATCTACATGCAGTGAAGTTTCAATGGATATCAAAAACCAGTCAAAGGTTGTCTATGGTTCCACGATTGTAAAATTATCTTTCCACAATTATTACTTAGAATTTCCATCCCTTCTCTATCTAATTTCAATTTGTACGTTACAATATTGTAGGGCTGATAAAAAAAACGATGTTTTATTCCAAATTAAAAATGTATTTCTTGCAATAATTCATAGTGCCATACTTATTGTAAAAATTAAATTTTTTAAAGCTAATAACAGACTTGTATATTATGATATAAACATATTTTATGTATTTTATCATAAATTTAAATACCATTAATTAAGCGTATTTTATATGCGCAATGGTATTAAAGTGTAAAACCATACAGGTATTCATGCATTATAAGATGGATATACGAATTATCATTATAAAATATGCATAAAGTGGCGCATTTAATTCATTTGTTATTTATCATCATGTTAAGTACCTCCAGAGAAAAATGGACGAAATATATCTTAATTACGCATTCAAATGCGTTATTCTTGTCTAATTTGCAATCAATTACAATTATTTATTTCATTGTTGTTCAATATTCCAAAGGCTTAAAAAATATTTGTATAAATAGCCTCAAGAGTTTAAAAGACATATGTTACATTTTTTTACAAACGATAGTTTCGAGTTTATTTTTGTCAAAGAAATTTCTAGACCTTACTTAACACTGTCTTGGAATCAAGGCTTGAATGAATGACCTAAACAAATATTACTAATAGTTATCAAAAGCGCCATATTAAAAAAATCTCATCGAAATATTCCAGCAATACAATGTTTTGTAAATGCAACAATTACTTTAACACTTCCAATTCTTATATTATTTACATGCTTATAATATGAACACTCATTACTAATGTATATTATAATGAAATTAAAATTAACTCTTAAAAGTGGTAAGTAACTTAAAAACTGGGCTTGGTTGTATAAATGGTGATTGAAAATTCAAAATTACTCACGAGTAATTAACTGGGTATATATACATCATCTATTAAATGAAATTTAATTGCCCGAGTCACCAGATCATTGAGAGATAAAAAGCACCGCCCAAAGAAATGCTCACACAAGTCATTACCAACTAGTTTTACTGAGCTAATAATAACACTATAAAAAACTATTCTTTATATTTGATATGGCACAGATTCTGTTACGTAAGAGATATTATCACAAAACACTATAAACTGTGTGTACTTTACACATCCAAACGTATATTTGGCTAAAAAAATATGTAAAGACATGAATGTATGAAGAGGTTATGTATGTTTTTTTATTTTATCACATAAATGAAAGTGTTAAGACTTTCTATGTCTCTTTTCGTCTGAAAATGGCCTGAAATAAACTAAATATAGCCAGTGTACAAAATTGGCAAGGGATCCCCAGCCACCAAATATTATTAGATGTCCATTTCTATAACTTTTAGAAATTAGTATTATTACATAACACCTTCTTCATAAACTTATGTCTTTAATTATAAAAAAATAGAAGATAAACAGCTGCCATTTTGAAGACTAAATTCACAACCTAGATATCGATATTTTGTCTACAATTGTAGCGTATATAATTAAAAGTGGAGATTTCTGTCAGTCTTAAAATTTCTGTCTGCATCCAATGTATCCTTGCAAAACCGTTCTTGTCATCATTATTTATTATATATAAAGCAGTCGCTACAAGCTATGGTCGCGTAAACTAAACGCTAGTACTTTTGTTACAGTCGTCAATCACTTTGGACTATGGAGTATCTAATTTGAACTTTTACACTTACGCGCTAACGATATACAGTAAAAATATTTGTCGATTACCACCTAACAAAGTATGTTACAACATCAAAAAATAGATGCGATTGTCATCTTTCAGAATACTGAATCCGTTGCCTACATAACATCGGTGCGAAAATCGTATTCGATTATTCAGAAAAATATAATTAAATAAGAGATTAGAGAGCACACTGAAACATCTAACTAACGAGACGGAATATTTGAGAACATACTGGAGCTAATCACGTAAGACATATGTTGCAGGTTAGTAAGTGCATCTCTCACTGGCTTGGTCCGTTAATCGAAACTGAACTTGACCTCCTCGCGCGCGGGCTCGTGGCTGGCGGCCACGGCCTGCAGCCAGTAGCGGCTGAGCTGGCTCTCGATGGACGGCGTGCTCTCCTTGCGTGCAGAGGCACGCGCCTTGCGCTTGGCCTTGGCGTGCTTGGTGCGCCGCCGCCCCACTTTGGTCTTCATCTCGGCGATCTTGACGGACAGCTGGCTGTCGAGAGAGTTGCGTCGCGACTCCACGGACACGTGGCGCAGGCTGATGCTGATCTGCGAGTCCTGCGAGTTGCGGCGGTCTGGCGTAGAGCTGAGCGAGGGGCCGGCGTGCGGCGCGGGCAGCACGAGCGCGTCGCGGCGGCGCACGAAGCGCGGCAGGTTGGCGGCCCACGAGGAGGACAGCTCGCCGCTCTCGAGGCGCGCGTCGTCGGCGCCGTCGGCGGGCGCCGTGTGCTCCAGGCACAGCCCCACGGGGTCCTGGCGCGAGCCGCCCAGCGAGATGGACAGGCGGCCGCGCGCCGCGAACTCGTCGCGCCGGCGGTAGGCGCGCGCGATGAGCTCGTGCTTGCGCGCACGCCGCGTGCGCTCCGCCTCCACCGAGCAGCCGCACTTCCTGCGCGCACCGCACACCTCGTTAAGATAAACCTCGTTAGGGGCAATCCGATTGTGACGTAATTTTTGTCTAATAAAAGTTACATTTCGGGCCCTTATGATTCATTTCTACGTTTTTACCTATTGACGCAATTTCACTTTACATTTTTAATTAAAGCATAACACGGTCTGCTTTAATTTTTAATGGTCATAAAAACATAGTAAAGAAAAAGCCGCCTACTTAGTCGGTATTTCGGATTTTTGAATAGTCAAGGATTTCCGAACAGATACAGAGGTAGCGAATGTCGTCTATACGAAGTCGCTCCAGGTAGGTAGAAGTGCAGCCTACACGGTCGCGACCTGGCCATGTAGCGGCGCCAGGCCGCGGCCGCCGCCGGCGTCCAGGTCCACGAGGCCATGAGCGCGCCGGCCGCGAAGCAGCACAGCAGGCGCAGCTGCAGCACGGACACGGAGGGCCGCGCGCCGCCCGCGCACTCCCGGCCGCTGTCGCGCAGCGCCTCCAGCCGGCAGCTGGCGAACAGGGACGAACATTATAATGGTATTACTATTATACCATCACACCAGGGCTTCTATCAAGTAAATCTGATCTTAGATATTATACTCTTAATGTGACATTAGTAGATCAAAAAGAATCATAAAGTTTCACGATCCGCAATTGCAAACAATATGGGTATTATGGGTCCGTAGTGACCCGTGTCCAGCAGTGCACTAAGACGGGTGGTTTCCAATCCGCACGTCATGGGCGGGGATTGTGGACAAAAGTCCGCAGTGAAGTGCGCGCGACCGTACATGATGTTGCGCTGGAAGGCGGCGCGCCAGAGCTCGGCGTTGCGGAACTCGTAGAGGTGGCAGGCGGCCGTGACGCAGACGAAGCCGGCCACGAGCGCGGCCGTGAGCGAGCAGCGCGTGATGGTCTGCCGGATCTTGTCGGCGGCGCGCGCCGACAGCACGCCGGCGCCGGCCGCACGCACCGCCACCAGCGAAAACACGCCTGCGCACGCGCACGAGCAGTTCACAACTGATAGACAGTACTACGGGCTGATACAGTCAATAGTGGATTTTTCTAACAACAATTTCTAGTTAAAATCATAAGCGATGGCTCAAAGAAGTGATGTGATAGAGTGAATATAGAACTAATAAAACAAATGACAGCAATTCACAGAGAGTCAGCGCGCATGATCATTGTTGTAGAACCCCCCTATGTATATTGTATAATAGATGGCTGACGCTACCAAAATGTACGTTTTAGCCGCTTACACCTCCTTCCTCTTTACTCTTAATTTTAACAGATTGTTATTATATTTTAAGCCAACACAGATATGCATCCTAGGATGGACCTGACATGTCAAGGAAGACTTATATAAAATGTTAACCATATTCTTCTTTTCTTGAGAGAACAATGACATCCTCACCTCGAAGTAAGAAGTAGCCGCCCAGCAGCAGGACCACGGAGAGCGGCGCCAGCAGCAGGCCAGCGCGCATAGGATGGTTCACATAGCCCACGAAGCACACCCCAGTGACACTGTTGCCATCCACCTCCCCGAAAGCCATGGTCGTGATGGTGAGGATCAGAGGCAACGACCAAGCGACCAGATGGAAGTAAGCTGCTTTTTTGTCAATTCTATCTTGGATTTTACCTGCAAGAGATGGTTCAAATTGAATATGTGAAACAGTGACGGCGAACATTGGTAACATTCTTGCACCTCAGCCATCACCATCATATTCTATAACAAAACTAACTGCTATCATTCTGAGAGACCACGTCCAAATAACTAACGATAAGGTAAGCTAGGCTAATGGAGGTATTATTAATATTTGAAAAGAATTTTTTGTCAATATTATATGCCCAGGGTACGGCAATGGACTCACCACCTATTCTATAGTGGGACATATAATGTAATTGTTGACACATCAAAGTGGTTTGAGTCAAAGCCAGATCTGCTTTATTAATATGAACCTTAAACAGACTGCTTCTTATAAAAAGACAGAATAATATAAGAAGAATATGTATTAAACTAATTTACTGGCTCACCTAATGCTCTAAAGCTCATATGCCACGCGTATGTGAATATGACGAACCACACGCAAGCCGCCATCATGAAATAGTACACCTGAAAATGAACGAAGTATGAGAACAAATAAAACATAAGAACTGCCGTTTCTTTTGAATAAGATCACGCGTTAAAATTAAAGAGAATGTCCAAAACACGGGTGTTTTTTATAATATAAAAGTCTGTAAAATTTATAAGAGTTGAGTTTTGTATATTTGTATATTTTGTCTTTTTTATTCTTATCGTTGTCGAGATAGAAGATTGAGAGAGAGAAAGGGAAACAGAAGCATGGATTAATTGCGCAAGTCTGTATTGATAATCATTCTTATTTGTCAAGTTCATACAATAGCAATATTAGACAAGGTGTATTTTATAATAAAACAACGTTTTCGTTTGATAGAACTGAAAAGAATAATATATTTTTAATTATGTTTTTAAAATTACATGTTTCATAATAGCTGCCAGTTAATATTACTGGACAATATTTTGATAAATAACAACAAATATACATTGAGCTAACATCCACGTCACACAGCGCTGAGTATAGTCGCATCTTACAACACCCTGTATCTCGGCACGGGGTCTGGGAATGTATTCTTACTGCACCCCATTATGGGCAATATACTGAACTGTTACGAAGGTGTGTCTGTGTGCAGCGTGAGGAGCGCAAGCGCGCTCAGGCGCTGGAGCGGCTCCAGAAGTACGGCAAGGACTCTGGCCAGAGGCTGGGCTCGCTCGGCGACGGTGAGTCTTGTGATGAATCGTTTCCTGGTGCAAGCCTCGTTGGGCGCGCTGGTCGCAAGCGCGTCTTCCGATTCTAATCCAGGATTACCAAACTCAGGATTTTTTCTAATAGTGGTTTGGAGTCTGAATCAATGACCGGTGCATGGCAGTAGACTCACCACGTGTTCCATGATGGGACGTAAACATAACTGGTGAAACGTGCGAGTGCATTACATACCTCTGCCCCTCCAGAGGGACTACAGGCGTGATGTTTCGTACAAGGTTCCTTTTACAGCGAATACCGTCTATGAATAGTGTTCTTGTTAATATATGTTTGCTGTTTGACAGATTACTTGCCGCTCAGCGCCGGCGCCTCAACATCCACGTACCGGCCCCCGAAGAAGTCCAAGTGCTCCGGTGGCGGCTGTGGCCGATAGAACTGCAATTCAACTTCACTTGTATTATTAATATGATGTTTTTGTAAAAGTGTACTATGTTTAATTGCCAGAACCGGTCTTTCGGCCATGTCTGCTGTTATAAGCAGTGGCAGACATGCCTCTGGGACTATTGTCAGTGTTGCCCGAATGTGGCAAATTCTTCGCCAACCGGTCTCTCAGGGCCTGAAGGGTTAATGTCCTTTAAACTAGATGAACTTGGATAGTAGTGCATATTTTTATAGACATTTAATCATAGTCTTATTTTTAATTTCAATTGATTTCACATAACAGGCTGCTCGAGCATTCATAAGATTTGAAATATAAAAGTGACTAATTTTATTTTTATTTTTTATTCTTTTTAGTTGCCATATGAAAAAAGAAGTTTAAAAATTATATGTGCTGTTATCCTATTCTGTGATCCTAATTGGAATTTGTACCAGTCTACTCATAATAAGTTAAGGGGCACACTTAGTGTGACAGCCTAAAAATAAGCAATTTTTGGGAATTAAAAAAAGAAAAACAACTGAATCAAATGTTTTAAAATTTTACGGGTATATTTAAACATATTTTAAGAATACATAGTAAAATTTTTGTAGAAAAAAATTAAATATTTGTCGAGCTACACACGATCTCCGACGGCACTCAAAAAACAGGTCCTTCACTGCTGCAGTGATTCCGGTCTTCTCCGTAGATGAAACCTAAAAAACAAAAATTCTCGTTAAACTAGAATATATTGTCCGTGAAATGACCTAAAAAAATGGAAATTTGACAAAATGGTGGCGTTTTAAAAAAAAAGTTGAATTTTACTCAAAATTTTGGTCGTTTTTGGCCTGCCAAAATTTAATTTTTGATCAGATCAAAAAACTGGTAGGTCGTTGTACGTAGAACTCTATACAGAACATGCAAAATAAATTTGATGGCGATCGGATCATTTGTCTCCGAGTAATCACTGCAGCTAATTTGGAAACTGCTGTTTCGAGAAAAACACGTTTAAACATAAAATGATCGTTTTTACTGTTTTAAATGGTTTAAAATCATACTTACAGCCAATCTGCTACTCCAGGCCCATATAATTCAGCTTCCTCAGATTAGAAGTAGTTCTTCTTCGAGATGTTCGACCCTATTTTGAATAAGCCCGTTGGCTATAATCAATAACTCGTATTCTCGTCTCGTCCTAACGAGCCGCATAATCTCTTGCTGCAGGTCCATCACTCCCATTACATTAAATATCTTCGAAATTGATGAATAACCGTCATTAAATATTTAAGTTGCAAAATTATTTGATAATTCCATAGATTTAAGTCCATTATGAAGGCGCTTTGGTGAAAAGTGCCAAAGTATACCGTTTCATTATTTTTTGTAAAACTTTCATTATTGTTTTGAGTATTATTACCTTTACATCTATCAAGCAATTCATGTCGAGATAAGTCTTCATAAATAGGTTTTAGAGCTTTTTTATTATTCTGTAATATTTTTGCTGCGGACGTAGTAGTATTCGCAGTAGATTGCTCAAATGTATGTCGGTTTCCGGTAAACTTGCGTTTTTTGCGATTGATCGGTATCTGGGAACATCGTGAGTTCCGTTTTTTAAGTAAAATAAAATGTGCTAACTTATGAAGTGCTCGATACAACGGTCACAATAAAACTAAATGTATGTACCTGGCTCTGAAAATAAGAGACGTGGTAACGAAAAATTCATCAAAATATATATACTGATATATTTTTGTATACCTGAGAGCCTACAATAGTAACCGGAATCGTATTACAAAGTTTGGAAGAGACGGTAGACTCCGAAAGTCCGAACAATACGGGTACGTCCCTTAGCTGATGCTACTATCTACTTACTGAGCGGCTACTCTCTAATGACTGTAACTCAGTAACTATTTGAGATATTGATTTAAAATTTTAATATGTTATTTTTAAATATACAACCAATAGAAATATGACAAAAATAAAAAATCGATTTTCTTTAAATTTCACACTGTGTTTCTTAAGCCGACTAGACACGTATGTTTCTTCGGGTTTGGCCCGATTAGTTTCGGACCTATCCGAGGTCCTTCCTCATGAGTTCCCGCCGATTGCAGCGACATCGCGGCGAAGATTGGACCACGTATAGATCCGAAACTAGAAGGGCCATCCCGAAATAAATACGTGAATCGAGACGGTTTAAAACTTAATCATGCCAATTATTCGTCTGTATATAACATTTTTATTATTAATTTGATCATTATGTAATTAAAAGTTTAAATATCACTCCACTTCGCGTAGAATAATATAAATATATATTCTATGGTTGCTGTCACGTAAAGACTGTCATATCATTTTGTTGTCATTTTAAGTTGACAAATGGATTCAATGTCACCGCCTGACATTTGCTTGTGGGATGAACAAAAAAAGTAGTTTGTTACGAGTTACGACACAGAATTGTAATTGACGTTAGATCCAACTTAAAATTTTTATAAGAAATGGTTGCCTCATCACTTATTTACGCAGCTGTGCCAGCTTCAATTATTGTAGCACTAGGTTTGATTCGTAAATGGAGGTCGAGGAGTTGGGGAAAATGCTTGAGCAATACTTGCTTGAGAGGCAAGACTTTCCTTATAACTGGTGCTAATAGTGGCTTGGGCTTAGAAACCGCCAAAGCACTTGTACGAAGAAAGGCGAGAGTTATTTTTGCTTGCCGCGATATTGCAAAAGCAAAAGAAGCCATCAGTCTTATAAGAAAAGAGCAGCAAAGTGGCGGGGAACTGGTAAGATTTGGATTTTTAATAATGTTATTTAACGTTTATTTTGATAATACTTTTTAAGCCTAATGCATCATAAATTTCAAAACATTATTAAGAGGAAATTTATTTGTGTAACATATTCATCTTCGCTATTTTGTACATTAAGACCGGAACTGCGGTGTATTTTTAAAACCTCTATATTGTATGATACCATAGCTAATATTAGAACAAACATCTTATTTACTAAGTTGCAATATTTTTACCTTTGATACTTGAAATTGCTAAAGTGTTCATTATATTTATTTTCATTGAATCTCTCATTATGTACCAATTCACAAACATAAATAAATGCCCTTATTCAATATTTTAGGTAAAGAGAAAGAGGACATTTTGATCAAACAATCAAATTAATTGATTCAATGAAGTAAATTAACACTGACTCACATTTCATACCATTATCTACATCTACACATCTATGTAACATGTTATTAATAGATAAATATGTAGTGGCTGTATGAAATTAATGCAAACAAACATATTATATAAAATTATCAAAGATATTTAAAGTATAAAAAAGATAGTGGCTATGATGATATTTCTTGCAGATCCCCATGCAACTGGATCTCGCCTCATTCGAGTCTATAGAGAAGTTTGTAGAAATAGTTAAGGCTGGTTTTTATAAGATTGATGTGCTCATAAATAATGCTGGTGTGTATGTACCATTAAAGCAAGATCTTAAAACCAAGGAAGGCTTTGAGTTGCATTTTGGGGTTAACCATTTGGGACATTTTTATTTAACTACCCTACTGCTTGACCTTTTGAAAAGGGCTTCTCCAAGTCGGTAAGTTTTACTGTTCATAATGAAAATATACATTAAGTAATCCACTTGTACTGTATGCTACATAGCTGATCCAATAATAGGGTGTTGTCATATGTACTAAATTTCAAATTAAATAATCTTATCTAATTTTGAAGTAATTTTTAAAATCAATTATTATGTTATTTGTTTTCTTTTTACAGAGTTGTAGTTGTATCATCAACACTTCATGAGCGAGGGCAAATAGATTTTAATGACTTGAACTTAAAAGCTCAAATTGAGCAAGCCAAATCTGGCATAAGCAAAAATCGGCACAATACTGGATATTGCAACTCTAAGCTCATGAATGTGTACTTTACCAGAGCTTTGGCTGCTCAGTTGAGGAGTTCAGGAGTTGATGTAAATGCTTGCTGCCCAGGCTTCTGTTATACTAACTTATTCAGGTAAATCACTTTATTTCAGTTAATATCATATTTGATGTTCTATTGGGTATACTAGATTCATTGATTTATTCAGTTTTTACTGTGCTAAATTGGTACAAAATGTAGACTGAGTTCATATATGGAAATCGACATCAGCATTCATATGTAATCAGTCTTTGTCTTAACAATATGGTCATGACTACTCTTGACACAAAGCATATTATTACCATCATATATCATTTGTATTATATGTATATTATGTATATTATGTACACATGATACAAATGATAAAATTATTCTTGTAAGTACAAAACCATTGTTAGGAATATATCTATATTACTCTAAAGTCATCAATCAAAATTAACTAAGATACAGATGAGAAGTATTTGTCTAAAAATTGTAAAACTCCCAATATTCCATATTGTCCAAAAAACAATTATGACTTGATACTATACAAATAAATAAAATTAAATAATATAGTTTAAGTTCTAGGATATTTTTTAAAATTAAGATTTTATGTTAAACATTTTTTTATACATACAAACATTATTTACAGGTACTCAGTGAGATGGTATCACTTCATTCTAATGCTACCTGTTGCCATTATGTTTATGAAATCAGCTAAACAGGTGAGTTCCTTGCTAATTATTTATTAACATACATTGAAAAGTACATACTGTTATAGTTTTTAAACTAGGCCAAATCAGTTAAACAATGAATACACCAGCAATCATGCTAATTACTGTGAATATGTAGTAACATACACTTGGGAAGTTGGAAGTGTATATGTGGAGATATGGAATAAAACCTCTCAGGAGAGATTTATATTGTAGCTTATCAAATCATACTGTTTAAGTTGAAAATTGACAGTTTTCACTTTTGAATGAAATAGGGTATTTTCTAATATTAGAAAATTGTTCTAAATTATTCTTTGCCACATTATAATCACACTGTATTAATATTTCTTGAATGTATCCCTTATTTTCAATTAAAACAATAGTTAAAGATTAGATTAACCCAAAATCCCACCATTAATGCACTTTCTGTAATGGTGTCGGTAATATTATGATAAGTGTGACATCACAAGCTAGTAAATAGCAGTACAGTACAATACAGTACATCAATGATCTATTGAAATTTCGAGTGTTTTATTGTATAAAATAGTGCACAAATGGTATCTATTGCCACAAATTAGAAGTACCTCTATTGAAATTCCACAATAACAATTTGTTTTTCTTCCAAAGGATGCAAAAAAGACGAAAAAAGTTGATACAGTTACATGCAGACACTCAAAGAGTGTTGTATCCCATTCAAATGTTTATATGTATGAATATCAGTGATATATTAGTAATATTAGTGTTTTTACATCACTATTGAAATGATTTAGATTGCAGACCTATAAAACCAAGAAATTTTATGTTCATTTTATAGATATCAATCAACATAATCTAAAATAAGATTTTACAAAGGCATTTATTTCTTAATAGTTATTCGAAAAACACACCATTGTTTTTAAGTATTTTTAAAGAGATATTTCCTTTTTTTACGTTTCTGAGTTCCGTAGCATAGTTATTTTGCATTGAAATTATTTTAGAAATAGGGCCAAAATAGATTATAACGTCGACAAGCGTACAACGCTCTGCATTATTTACACACGCGTGACGTCACCGTCCTAACAACCAATCACAGGACGTTTTTGTTGTTGATTACATTTCAAAAAATACTGTGCTTTCCTTTTCGTTTTTTACAAACAAATTAACTTACTTTTCTCAAAATTTTAAAGAAATACCCCTTTTCGTGTTATTATTTAAGAGGATGATAACAGTTCATAGAATATTTTTAATGTTGTCAAATAGCTAATTGTGTAAAAGGTAAGGTAAAAATAATAAATACGGTAAAGGTAAAAACAAAAAAAATTAACATTCAATGTTACTTATCATCTACATATAGTTCATCTAATTTCTAAGTTCAATAATTTTTCTAGGGCTCCGAAACCATAGTTTACTGTGCAACCGACTATAACATTGAGGGCCACACTGGCAAGTTTTATCGTGACTGCAAGGAGTACAACTCCAAGGTGCAGTTTGACAAGGAGGTGGAGAACAAACTGTGGACTGTCAGCGAGGAGTTAGTAAAAGCGAGAAAACCGCTGTGAAGTTTACAGACCATGAAGACTAACCAGATTTACAGACATGCTACAAGATTTCTTAACATTTTAAGGAGGTTCAAATAAGGAGTAAAAAAATGTTAAAGTAGAGTTTGCCACTAAACTATGATTTACATTGTGAGACGTAAAATTTTGTAACGGTTCAAAGTTCCTGCATGATAATGTCTGAATATTAAAATTATAATAATAATGAGTTATTTTTTGTTTATACAAAACAAAATAACAACAGATTCCATAATTGCTAACATGAATGATGTATTCTGTTGTTTTCTCAAGGCCGATTCAAAATTACTTGTTAAACTTATATTATCCTTAAACTTTATATAACAATATTCAAGGTTAAAGGCATACATAAACGTTTATTTGCGTTAAAAACAAGATCTATCTTTTATTTTAAAAACATATGTATATTACGTCTTTATGACTCCAGCTACGTTCCGATTTTTTTAATAACATGGGTTTTTTCTAACTCATCTACCTTAAAATGGTTATTTAATAATTTATATTTCATCTTCAAGTCTGTATAGTCTTCAAGTTCCCCTTTTCTACACTGTGAAATCATGAGATCTAAAATAACTAATAATTATCATTAATAGATTTGTGCATATCATTTTTAAATTTAATTTAATTAGCTAAGAATCATATATAATGAAATATATCGAATCTATATTATAGTTTAGGTTACAAATATTACAATGTTATATTAAACGTGCTCTCATGTATGTCGTATGTTTGGTCACATATTGTTCATAAAACAATTTATTTTTATTTAGATTTTTTATCGAGGTTAAATAATGACAATAAATATTTTTTTACGATGAATCATGTTTCTATTAGCTTTTGTCAGCTAAGAAGAATTATATAAAAATATATCGAATTGATTTGATTTATTAAACGTGCTATATGTTTTTCATATGTTTAGTCACATATTTGTCATAAAACATTTTATCATTATTTAGACTTTGTACCGAGGTTAAATAATGGCAATAAATATTTTTTTACGATGAAATCATGTTTCTGTTAGCTTTTATTGGTATGGGTGTGTTTATGGAGGTAATGATTTTACATAATGAGATCATTATTTATTGCAAGAGAAACCAGTGTTTATTGTGACAACATATTCTTAATTATAGTCTTTCAGTAAATACTCATTGAAAGGTTTATTTTATTTGTGCACAATTATTAATTTATCTGTAATTAAAGCGGTTTGTTTTTTCTTCATTAGTTTAGCGGTGGTAGAAATACCAAAGATGTCTGACATGTCAATTGTAATTTTTCTATTAAATGTTAAGGATACTGAATATTGGCGTTTCATTTCTGTCCATATCATATAATTACGTAAACTGAACAGTGTTCATAACATAATGCATCAATAAATACAACATTAAGTAACTTTTTACAACAATTTATTGAGGGACATCTTACTACATTTGAATATTAGGCCGCTTACTTGCTTTAGTCTGAGAAACGATGGAGATAATATCAGAAGGCCATACAAGAAGATGCTGTATTGTTAGCTTATGTACGAATATACTATTTTTTTACGATAATACTTGCAAAGGCGGGTAGAGTTAGGTAATATTACAGTTGAATATAAACAGCAGATTTCAAAATTGATAAGGCTTGGCATAAAACAAGTGATAAATTCACATTGCTTATCATATCTGAAAACTTTAACAAAGGTGTTATCTGAAATTTTAGTATGATCATATTTCAATGGTGATAACTAGGAACATGTTGTAAAGAGTGATAGTCGCGCCTGAAAGTCAGCATTTAATAAAGAATACGCAAGGAATTTAATTTATTATTGCATTCTTAATTTCTATCGCTTTGGGTTACATATATACATACTAGAGATGTAACGAATGTCACTTTTTGAACATTCGCGAACGCGAATGTTTGCTACCGAGATTCGCGAATGCGAATAT
Source organism: Mysoria sejanus stolli (assembly GCA_018245835.1). Taxonomy (NCBI): domain Eukaryota; kingdom Metazoa; phylum Arthropoda; class Insecta; order Lepidoptera; family Hesperiidae; genus Mysarbia; species Mysarbia sejanus. Next base: position 14,342 of record DWEJ01000933.1, read on the forward strand.
TCAGTTTTTGATAGAAAATTTCATTGATGAATTTGTTTTTGTTTGTTTTCATTGCATTATATATTT